>JAANSQ010000221.1:0-31129 GCA_036850885.1 Lepidocyrtinus dapeste
GTTGGCACTTTAATTGGATCATAAGGAAGTCATGGCGGGAGGTCTTGCGTAAGCTTTTGGAATGAATCCGTATTTACGCTGCTTTGGTGCATAAGCCCAGAGCCATCCTTCTACCGTTTGATGGAGAAGATCGGCGTAAACCCAGTCACCTCTTCGAACGGATAAGTCGTCTGGAGCCTGGGCCTAAGGAAAAATTAATCGAATTAGATAGATTCCTTATTGCATTTCAGTTATAAATCATGATGATTGAATTACTTTGTAGTCGTAAAGCATGACGAGTTCTGTTCCATATTGCTGGTGCGGCGATCCTCCAGTTGGCGATTGGCTAGTGAAGTCACTACTACTGGCAGCAGTTATTGGAGGGGACTGCTGTTGCTAATAAAAAAGTAATCAGGGAGGATTGTGAAAAGTATGATACTGTTAGCTTATTGACATAGTTTTGATGACTTGTCTGATTTTAAGCTTACCAAATTAGAAGGCTCATCGGCGTATTCATTGACTTCACTGATTTGTTGATAAGTTGGCTGTTGAAGTTGACTACTTGTACTCCCACTACCCTGTGGAGGTTGCTGTTGTGGAGAAAAAGGATAGACAAAAGCTGATGGGACAAATCCCTCCTGACCGTTTGAGCGAATACAATAGAACCAGTCAGGATCGTCCTTATTGAGCACAGTTAAAATCTCGCCACGCTCTACATTCACATCATTTTCATCTCGAGCTGTGAACTTGTACAGAGCAATGTAGCGTGTGGGTGAAGGGTCCTAATAAAAAATTATTTTTTTTTAGTTCAAGTCATTAAATAAGTCAGTAATTAAGAACAAACAAATTTTCCACCCCATTTTACCTTGTAGAAAGGCGCAGTGGTAGTCACACTGCTCCCACTATCATCTAAGTTTCTCTGCTGTAAATCCTGTGGATCGGATCTACCCCCTCCACTGTCATTACCTCCACCCCTATCATTGATTCTTCCAACAGGTCCTCCTTTATTAGTGCATAGAGCCATTTCCGCGAGTGGACTTCCAAACGGGGCACAGTAAGAATGTGGAATAAAACCTTCCCTGTGCATATCTTCGTGGGGGCATGATCCATTTGGGAGCTGTTCTAAGATCACGTATACCCAGTCGTTTTCTCTATACAGTATAGACACTACGCTACCCCTCCTCACCTCCAGCTCGTCGTCAACACATGGATTGAAATCATGTAGAACTACCATATTTCGAGCTTCCGGAGGAATTCCTAATAATTCATGTAAATCAAATATAAACTTAAATTCATGATCATATTTTCCTCATAACCTAACTTAAAGTAGAAATCGCAGTTGAACTTTACCTGCTTCCTTTTCCAACCCCACGCGAACCAAAGTTTCTATAGAAGAACTCCCAGTTATTCTTCCTGGACCTGTTGTAGGTCCTGGTCCTGGATTATTTGACCCGGAACTCACATTATTGTTATCATTCGTATTCGAGATACTCTCATTGTCTCCTATTATACTATTCACTGTGGCCAAAAAGGAACGTTTCTTCTCCGACTGTTTCTTCTTCCTCGTTCCATTGTTCGTGCTGCGAATTCGGACAGGGCAGAGAAATGCCATTTCCACACTTTTCACAATATCTCAATTTGATTTAATTTCGATTTCAATTATTTAAAAAAATCCTTCTCGGGGATGGATGTTCAGTTGGAAAAGGTTTTTTTTTACCTGTGAAGGTATTTTGTTCATTTGTTCGATAGGCAAAGGTAAGTAAGGGTTAAAATATTATGCAGGGTAGATATGTAGGTTTGCTTTAGAGTCTTGCGTTTGGTTTGGTAAAGGTTGTTTTTGCTTAAACTTGTATCATCCCTATCTATCATCATCTCATTGCATTTTTCATGCTACCTTTCATTTATTTCATTATTACTACCCCCACAAGACAATAATCTCAGGTGTATACGTATATTCCACAGGTGTGCGTGTGCGGGATACACAGAGAAAGGAAGGGACGAATCTCGTTTACGTTGCTTCAGGCATTTGACAACAAAATCAAATGCTGAGGTTCACTCTGCTTCTTTAATATTCGATTCGATATACTCGCTCAAGAAAATACTTAAGTCAAATGTAAAATGCGAGACACCCTAATGCAATATAAATATAACGTCAAATGCAGTTTTGGTGCTACTAGCATGGCGGTGATATGGTGGTGGTTAGTGGTTGATGTTGATTAGGGATATTTACAACTAAAGAACATGAACGGTAAGCAGAGGGATGTTTTTCTTCTTCTCAGGCTTCTGGTTTCTTGCATTTGTGAAAATGTAGAAAAATCAAGTTTTCTCATTTTTTCATCTCGGGCTTGCGCTGATATCACACTGCAACAAAGAAATATTCTGGGATCGTCTCAAGAGAAAAATGACTCCTGAATGACTGAAACTCAAAACCTGACCTGACATTTCAGATTCAACTGAAACATTTGAATTTCAGATAATTTAGGTGCATGATAAATGCTTTGGTTGTATTTGCTCGTTTTTCTGCTTCAAATCTTGCTGCTTTGCTTATGCCATGCTACACCTACCTTTGACTGAGCAGCCAACATTAAAATTTGCCGCGAGATTTTGAATTTCCTCTAGAATTCTTATTTGTATCCATTTATCGTGTTAGTTTTTGAAGTAATAAGTTTTTATTCATTTCATTTTAATTTCTCAAACACAAAAGATAATTCATTTTTCTCATATTACTGCAGCAGCATATTTGTAGTAGTTTTAATAATTTTATAACTCTTTACTAAATTCAATTTCAGATCACAATTTTCTTACTTCCAGTGTTACTAGCGTTGTTGTTATTATTAAGAAGTCTACCAGCAGAGCTGCTTCCGGGCGGCGCGGCTGTACTTAAGTTTGCCTTATTGTTAGCGCTAATAATACCACGGGGTAAAGATTCCGAAGATGATGACACGACTGAGTAATACTGAGCACTGGGGGTGTTTTTGTAGATGAGTTTAGTAGAGCTAGGGTTCGGCGTGAGTGACTGAGTTGACGGTTGACTCTTCATTGTTGATGGCTGAGTTGCGCCTAGACCTTGTTGTGACGAGGGTTGTCCATCATTTGTCATCTAAAGGAATTTTTTAAAATTAATAAACTCTTATAGATATTTTTAAGATAAATTTTAGATTTATTTTACTAACCCAAAGTATGACTTGAGCTGCAGCAACAAATTCATTTGATATGGCTACATTGAGAACGCTTCCATCTCCCCAAATTCCACTTCCACCACTCGCATTCTGCTTCCGCAATAAATTGACGTAGAGAAGAAACCTCCAGAAGTCCTTATCAATTACGGATTTTACAACCATTTCTTGAGTAACGTGACTTGGCTCCTTTGGGAGAAACTCAAGAGCGTCATATTTTCTTCTTATATAACTGGAACGCTCCTCCGGTGTACAGTTTCCACTGTTGGGCTTTGTGTTCGGAGGAAGGTTAGCCTCGTATATGAGGTTTGCTTGCGCATTTGACTCGATTGACCTCAACGGAGATATTAGGAGGTCGCTAAAAAATATGCCATACTTAATAACTATGAATTCATGAAATTAATGAAGTCAAAATTGCTTAGGAGTGTCAAATCATGCACTTTAAAACTCACCTCATTTCATCCAGTTCCATACTTCTAATTTTGCTCAAATGTGTCCCCAAATTACGATGCACACCAGAACACGCGATACAAACGACCACACACAAATTGAGACTCGCCCAGTAACCCCCTTTGCACATTACAGCGTTACAGTCCGCACAGACGTTATTGGCTCTCTTCACAGCTCCAATTTCCTCCTCACAGGCTCCCTCATTCTTTCGACTATTGACTCTGTCGCTAACATTGGCCTGTAGGCTCTTTACGATTTGTTCCTCAATTAACTCCACCCATTCATCCCTCTCGGTCTTGGAATTCGTTTCAAAGTCCCACTGCTTCGAGATTGAGACAAGTTGAAATCCATATGCTTCTTCAGGTGGCACATTATAACTGCTCTGCTTTTTCAGACTGAGAGTTGACAAACTATCCGTAATGGTCTTAACACTATGAGCATTATTTCTGGTGAGCTTCACAGTTACATGCTTCAGCTCGACTTGTTTCCCAGAGTTTGGATTATTATCCTACAAATCAAAATAGTAATTAAGTATTTTTACGCTAACAAGATTTCATGACTCAGTAAGATAACTCACCATGTACTGGTTGATATGATCAAAGTACTCGAGCTTTCCTTCTGATATTGTCACATACTTTTTCTTCCACTTTTTGTTGGTAATCTTGGAATTTGAATTATTCGACTTCTTCAAAAGGTAACCTTGTTTAATAGGAATAGTTCTACCAGAACCCAGATCCTGCGTTGCTGACTTGAAGAGATTAGACCGTCTCCTGAACTTGCGTGAGGTAGTGGGAGTAGAAATCGGGGTATTGTTCTTATCGCTGAGACTACTATTTGAGCGCTGTAGGTGAGTTGTGGGGTGAGGCAAAAGACTCATTGTTGCCGATGGAGGAGGAGGCATTTTGTTCTTGTTCACTATCATGTTGCATACTTCGCTAAATATCTGCTCGACATTAAGTCCGGTACGAACATTGCAGTGAAAGTAGCCCAAGTGAGGGATTTTCTTGAATTCTTTGATGAACTCTAGTGACGATGGGCTACTTGAGGTCAAACTCTCCTCCACGGATACTAGGACTATGGGCACTTCGTTAAGGGATCTATAATTGGCGAACCTATAATAATAAAAACAAGGTTATAATAGCTGAAATTGGCTGTGGAGTTCTCAAGAATAATATTTTAGCCATTTTTAATGTACCTAGTGATATAGCTAAAACAAGTATTGGTAGTTTGAGTTGAGCTGGCTACAAGGATGAGAGCGTCAGTCCAGTGGGAAAACTGCAATTCTGGAGGACCTCCTTCATCGCGGAGTAGGAGAAGGTACGGTGTATTATTTAAAATTATCTCCTTCTTAAACCTCCCTCCCTCAGGACTATTATCCTGTACATATTGGTTTGTTAGGTAACGGTGGACCTACAGATTAACACAGATTATATTCATCTTCCTTTCATGGTGGAAATGATTTCAGTTCAAACGAGCATTGAGCGTTCAGTTCAATTACCAGAGTTGACTTTGGAGACATTTGCGAGCCCAGTAGACCCACGTGTAGTTCCGACACAGATCTGGACAATGTCCATTCTTGCGAGTTGACGAAGCAGTCTACGATATAAAAATTTCGCATGAAAATGAGCCACACCCTCCAAACTCTAACTGTTTCGTGATGGATTACCTTCAATATTGACGACATGCTCTCGAATAGACTGCGCCAATACACTGTCACCCACTTGATCCAATAACTCGTAAATGGAGTAAATACTAGGATGAACTGATTCAAACCGATGTATTTCCGAACGTATTGATAAGCTCACTATCGACGATGAATTATTATGCCCTTGGGGCGGTTGAAGAGGAGTGCTCATCTTCCCAACCACAATTTGAACTACTTTTTATGCCACAGAAAAATATACACAACTTTTACTACTCTACCTAAACCTAATCATCTTTACGTTATAATAATAGTCCATTTATTCGAAGCACTAATTACTAAAAATAATTATGCTATTATTATTCAGGATATGGTTATAATTTGGCATTTAAAACAACCACTAGTTAAATACTTGTAAGACGCATTTGTTACAACTTTGCTCCATAACTAAAGTTTTTTGTGTCGAATAGTCAAGCCTGCTGTAAGCAGAACGAGCAGACACATGGTATGATAGAGAATTTAGCTAACCTAAATGATTCTCTGCTCAAATGACATCATTTATCTGCTTACAATCGCAAATATCAGCACAGTAGGTATATATTGCGGATACGATAAGAATTCTTAACTAGGAAGACATGCTAAACCTTCAACTCGGCCACAACTTACAAGTTTACAACCACCAGCGCACAAGCCAACCCGACCCGAACCTTACTTGACGATAAAGTATATAATCCTATTAAACTCGACTTGATCTGATATGCTTATCTAATATTCTAAAGGTTGAAGGTTAATCTAGGCTTAATCACATCACACAATCCGAAAGCTGGTTTAATATTTACCGTCACATATATCTTTTATCTTTCCGTCTCCAGACTTTTAAGTCCGATCTGACCTACATCCTAAGATCAAGTGATGCTAAAAATATGTACCTCAAAATATCGATTATTCTTTGGAATTCCCAGAAAGGACCTAGCTACACTCGTGTATCAAACAAAACACTATTTGTTTTTTTTTTTTTTTAGCTTTTCGGACTAATCTTGAATTCATTGTTCGTGCTCAGGTCGGGTCCCTGGATCAAATTTTATGCAAACTGGAGCAAAAGCAAAAGTCTTGAACTTTTCTATCAACTCGCAAATTAACGATCACACAGTACCACTAACTCGTCAAGGCTAGACGATATAATATTTTCTGGCACACACCACACGACACACAGCAAAACATGCAGAGGTAATCTAATGTAACGTACTTAAATGTAATACAATATTGTATGAATAGGTATTTTTATTATTATTATGCTGACTGTTCTCTAAAGGCGAAAGATCAAAAACCCTAGTTTTTTAACACGACACGGATACGGGTGAGTAAAGTAAGCTAAACAACAGAAAAAAGTACAGTACAATGGCTGTGCCTACCTACCACTTTGAGCTCGAGCTCAAAAAATAACAGCCCGCTACCCTTAGGCTAGATCAATGCAAAGCAAGCTAGAGCTAAAGATTTTTTTGCAGGTTTTTACTGGCTTTGCAATGCAAATGTAGCAACATTTTTATCTCTGTATTATTATTGAGGAAGCAAAAATGAATGGATGTTGAATGACGCGTTGATTTGTGGAGAATGTGCATGAATAATTTATTTTAAATCATTCATCTAACAATCTAAATAATTTTAGTTAGGAAAAGACTAACGGCTTTGATTAGGCTGAAGGGTATTCATGGTCACATTCATTTCTTGTAGAGTACCGCAGTGGAGTGGAGCATATTATTGACTTACTTTGACTTTGACAAATATAATGTGGGTACTGCAGTAGTAAGCTAGTAAGCAGCGCACGTAAGCCTTTTTGTCAACTGTCATTTGAACCGGATTTACTCTACGTAGAATGATAGGATACAGAAGTAAATAAAAATATTTGGCAGATTAAATCAAGAGTTTGCTTGCGTGATTTCTAATTGTATTATACCTCTGCGTTCTGCAAGCTATGCAAGTAAATAAATATGCTAGTAAATTGAACAATATATTATGAATGCATGCATAGTGCGGTAGCTTAAGCGGAAAGCGGACAAATAAATATCAAAATCATTTTTTATTATTTGTTGGTAGATAAATAATTTCCCATGATTCGTCCCTGCATGAATTAATCCGGTTCAGTTCTGTGCTAAAAATGATAATGATGATTAATAGAGTAATTTAAATGAAATAGGACAGTAGGATGAGGTATGTTTGAATCACTTTTAAGTTTCAATGCAGGTAGCCTTTTCACTTTACAGGGGATTGATTTCATACTTAAAAATGAAAAACTTTTTAGCTGCACACTTTAACATACTTTTGACTTGGGAAATAGCGATGAACAAAGAGAAGTCTACGCGTAGTAGTAGTTCCAGCAGCAGCAGTCCTCCTGGACAAGTTAGTTTGAAATGCTACCCAATGAGGGCAACTACTTACCGACTTAGGAAATAAAGCTGAAGTCTACTATAAAATTTTATGAGATAAAAGTGCCTAAAATATAATGCGGATTGGAAAGGGCCTAAACTAAAATAAGTACATAAAAGAGCTCTAGAAATGAGAAACACAGAAAAAAATCTTATGGAAACTAAAAACACCTAAATATGTATCAAACTCAGGATTTTTTTTTTGATTTTGAAGAACTCGGATCGGATCCATTTCAATGCTTGATCGATCAATTCCCAAAAAAAATCTGATCATTTGTCGCCCACACCCCCTATAACACAAAACATACCACAAAATATAAAAAGCTTCTTGGAGTATAACTTAATGAAGAGCCTTTAAAAAACTAAATAAAAATAAACCTACACTTGTGGGCGAAAATGGCAAAAAACTTCAATTCTTGGTGGCGTGACCCTTCTCTTGTATTGTACAACAAGGACTATGAACCTGATGAGGAAGTGTCGCAGTACATGAGGGAGAACTGTCAGTTCCTTGGAATATTATTCGGCGCGTTTCGGAACAAAGCTACTAAGCACTTTATGACTTATTTGAACAGATTCTACCGCGTAAGGGCCGTTAAATATTTGATTAAATTACCAGACTAAGAAAAACACTCCTGAAGTATACTTGTTTTACTTTATCAGTATATTGTTCAACGTGATGAGCCATTTGACATCATCTACATTCCTCTGGATGAAGACGAACCAGAGTGTGACTTTTTCGTAAATGCTTGTATGGAAGAGTGGCTGTGTGTTCCATGGACAAATCAAAATCTGCGAAGGTATCTACTAAATATAATCGAAACATTCTTTTTAAATGACAAGTAAAATAAAAATATTTTTGCTCAAAGGAACGTTCGAAACTTGTACAACGTACTTACTCAACCGTCACTGGTTATAGTAAGAAATGATGAAGAAGGAACTGTAGTAAGTTACGAAGGAAAAACAGACCTTTTGGAATGCGGATATTTCTCATTAATTGAATGGAAAGCCATGTACACTAAAGTACTTGAGGATTTGAAGAACTCCAAAGATGCGAAAGACAAGAAAAGGTTCGCCACTAAGCCTCTGAATCCAGCATTAGAAATAGAACAAAATAATAACAGTCCGGAAGATCAGGATCAGGACAATCAAGAGGGGGACTAGGATTAATTGTACTCTTTCATTAATGTAATCTGCATACTAATACTAGTTTTACATTAGACTAGTTAAAAGTTAAAACTAAGCACCTAGGCTAATAAAGTATGCATTCACTCCAACAAAAACTCATGTGTATAATTTCACTCAGATTCATTTCATTTCTTTAATTCGCATCGTTTTTTCAAGTTGGATTACTTTTGACACATATTTCGATTTTGTAATTCAAAGTACTGTACATGTGTACATAGTAGGTTACTTCATGCATTCTTTGGTTGTTTACCTACCGTACAGAAGAATATGGACATAAGAAAGAATTTTACTTACAGCTTTAGAGTAAGACAAACTAATAATAATAATAGGATAAGGTCCTTGTCCAACAAATTTTGTAAATCAGCAAATTCGTTTCACTTTTCCTTTTCTTCTGAGCTATAAACCGATTTCGTTAAAATCAGGTAAAATGGTCAAAATCATCTTTTCCCCCAATATTCCATTATATTTTTTACATAACTCATTAGACCAATCTCATCATTCTCATATCATCCATTTCATACCGTCCATGATGATTCATACGAGTCATGACATAAACATCTTCAAGAATCAACAATGTTTTCAATTTTTTTTCCATCAGACCATTCATAATTGGAAAAGTAAATGTTTGAGCAAGAACACTAGATAAACCAATAAAAAATTGGACGACAAAGGAAAAAAAACAAACGAAGCTTCAAGCTTTTCATCCAATTTTTTGTACTTTTTTAATTTTAAGGAAAGGGTTGCACAGTCATAACTCTCCGGCGGCACATCTAATTTTTAGCCAAGGAAATCAAACTCAAATCGATCGTTCACTCAAAGCCAGTTTATCAAAAAGTACACCTCATCTTCACAAGAAAATTTACCTTTTTTCCAATTTCTTCCATAAAAAGTCTTCAATCTTCTTTCTTGACTACCGCAACTACCGGCTTTTTACACATTAGATCAATGATACGGTTTCCAGTTCCGCTCGAGCAAGAACAAAAAATGTATTGACTCTTTTAGACGAAATATAATCTCCCAAATTCACTTTCATTTTCTATAACAACTCTCGAGATACTTTGCAGTCAGTCGCGGTCGGCAAGTTATCAAGTTTTTTTCTGTAATTTTTTACGGTATATCAAAACGCCATCATCCACTCATCTAGATAAGGGAATGAGATCAACCGGCAATAAATAGTCCATTATCATTATGCGCAAGACACAAAAATTGGATTGGAAAGGAGGAAAAAAGTGAAAATAAAAAGCATATTAAAGTGGTGAGCTTTATCATCACATCACATCATGTGCCCTCCTGCCTTAAATCTATTTTGGTGGTATGGCGGTGGTGGGAACTACCTGAGGTCTGGTCTAAGGTGGCACTTCTTTTGATAGTGTAGGGGCTTGCTCCAGGTAGAAGATTCCCTAACTGTTCAGGCTTTTTTGAATCCGATGTGAAAGGATTTATTGAAGTGGGAAGATTTATAGGACAGATTTTCAACCCAAAACTCACACTTTTTCTGAATCCATCATAATTAAGTATTTACCCCTTTTCTATTTTTAAATGGTATGATTTCCCGTAATATATCAAAATGTACGAAGTGGGTATTATCCAGGCATATGAGACGCGTCAAGTAGACAATAACCTACCAAAAAAGATGCAGTTAATTTTTTAACATTTTTTTTGAATACGGATTGTTAATCATCTTCATCATAATCAGTTGACCTGGCTTGATACTCGCTTGATGATGAAGAAAATGCAGTGGATGTGAATGTTGATTATAACAATGAAATAAAGGGGACTCGTTCTTAATGAATGACGATGATTATGATGATAAGTATCCATTTTAAAGATGGAATATATAAGAAATTATGCCTTTTTTATTGTGCCAGATATACATTTCTCCGGATCTTCGTGAGTAGTCAAGTGGCCACCTTGTTGAACCAAGAGCTTCTGGATTTTGATATTAAAGAATCTAGAGGGGACCCTTGGGATGGAGATGAGACTTTAGAATCTGTATAAGCACACGATGAATCTTCGTGTGTGTTGATAGACCTCACACAAGCAAACTAAGTGGTATTAGCAGGGCAATAACAACAAAGCTTAGATTACCCTCTCGTTTTCTCATGTATCCCTTTTTATAAAAAATATCCCGCTCTAGAGTTTTCTCTCTTATTTGATATATTTTTATCATTTCAAGATTTGATGTGCGTCGACCTGAATTGAAATAAATGTGCCACTGGAGAAGTTTAAAAAATATAATGAATTGAAATAGCTTTTTATAAGGGGCCCAGTCCACAGACGCAGACCTAGACTGTAACCCTTTTGATTTTGTTGCTTGGAAGAACACGCGAGTGTTCTACTACCCTATATAAAATTAGAGCTAAAAAAGCTCAATTTTCTGTTATAATTATTGTTATTTGGAACGAGTGAAGCGTCTCCAGTAGAAGTGGATGGGGATCCATTGAAGTGCCATTTTACGATGATGATGATGCGATCAATATTGTAAGTTTTTGGGTGACTTGTCAATAACTTTGTCGTGTGAAGTCCTCAAGTCATTAGAACGTAACATTTATTGGTTTCTCTTGAACGCTTTACCTGTGAGTAGCCGTCGCCGACTCCGACACTTGGGAAATAATACCTACTCCAAGGAAATTATTGTCACTCAAGGTACTCCTTTTCCTTGTTTCAAGAAAAGGAAATAACGAGCAGAATTATTGATCTAAAAAGGGTTTATGACTCTGTTTTAAGTGTTTTGGAGAGTAGGAGCCATAAAAATGTGAAGAATTTTTTGGGACATGCTTTGAATGTTGAATGCAATAGAGGTTTCATACGTAGGTGCACCTCTAATGAGTAAGATATTCTAGGCTTATCTAGAACCTAAACTGTTAAGGTGTTGATTACCTGATGAGGATAAGGGTACGACACAACTGCTTTCTGATAAAAATACAGAATCTGAAAATTGTAGACTTATCAATAGAAAATTGGCATTTAGGTTTTTCTTATCTTTTCAAAGCTGATTTTCTGTATGTCTCGGGCTACAAAGTTCTCCTTATCACTATTTTGCTCTACAAGACTCGACTAAGCACCGGACAACAATGACAGCTTCTGAATTTCACAAGGGAGTCTGTTTAGTTCAACTTCTAGTAAAAATAAAAAGTCATCATGTAAGGGCCCATGTAAGTCATTAAATGAATTTACTACCTTATGTCATACGATATCTTTTACTTTATTATCCCTATCTTCGTCGGCGGTTGTACAGTACTTCCGTGTGGCTAACTTGTTAAGGCATTGTCAAATGTCGTCTTGTACAGGTAATTAAGGACCACGCAGAACCAACGTGAAAAATAAAGGTGCTTCCTACCCAAAAGTCCAAACTTGTCGGATTGCATTGAGATACAAAGTTATCTTTCACTCTGGTTGGGTTTCTCTTGTTTTGTAATTCCTTACAGGGCATCATGCTACACCAAATTGCGAATTACATTTAAAAATAGACATGATTTTGACGAGGAGAATGTTACTCACAAATATCACATTCATGTATGTAGCCTTGAAAATGAAAGCTATTTTTTAATTCCGATGATAATTATCCCGTCACCACGCTAGTCTGACAAAGGGCACAAAGCTTTGCTTGCTTCAATTTCTGTAAGCATAGTTCCGTATTATTTCAGACAGGTGTATTTTTAAGGGTTCTCTAAGCCCAGAGACTTCATATCCATCTCTTTGTCCAACTTGCTTCAGTTGATTCACTCTGCAATCATTTCTCCATCCCAAAAATAATTTTCCCTTAGCTTCTCTTTCCAAACGGAAGACTTAAATTAAGGCGACCCTTTAAAATCGCTTTTTAATGTGGCACTAAAATTACCCCCTTCCATTTTTCTCAGCTCATGTCCCTTCATAACTCTATCCAAGATACTTTTGAAAGTTTCAAATTATTCCTAACCCCTACATAACTTTAACTCTTATTAATGTTGAAAATTTATGATTGCTCAAGTTTTCCTCTGACCTAAGCTACCTTAATGTAGTAGCACAGTCAGTCATTTCAATTCAAAGTTATGACATGGCTTTTCTTTCATTTAACCCTTTTGATGTCTCTGTTTCCTTTCATCCATAAATATGTATGGAGACGGATATAGGGTAAAAATTTTCCACTTCTCATCTTACTCAAAGAAAATATCTTATGGGTTTATTTAAAATATCATCAAAATTTTTATGAGGTCCATCTCCTCACTGCGATATTATCAGAGGAGCTCCAGAATAGAGATATTATTGGAGATGACAAGATGGCTAGGTCCGATATGGATTTTTATGTTGCTTTTAGCTGGCAAAAGCCACTTGTAAAGTAGTGGGCGCACATTACTCTTCAGAAAAAGAAGATATTTTATGAGTTCACAAAAAATACCGATTCCCCTAGAGATTCTGGGCCTTTTGTTCCAAAGGGCTTATCATTAAATACCATATCGTAATCAACGTAGAACTTAAGTATCACTAGGTAAAAACCAGGTAAGCTCGTTAAAAATCCTTTTCACCCTTTTGTCTCAGGAAACATTTTCTTTTTAATGGTAATGATGATGACGAACTGATGACGGACTTTACAAGACAGAGACAATGTCCAAAATAGATAAAGGTTATGTGGTCAACCTCCTTCATTCTTCGTAAGGAAGCTTTGCGTTTTACGGTTTCGCGTAAAATGTCACAGATAATACAGAGTAATAATAATTCCCGAGATTTCCTCTAGAAATTATAACCTTTCGTCCCATCTTCCTCCCTATATTCTTCCCGTCATATCGGAAACTAAGATCACAAGGAACATTATTGGTTCATGCTTGCTTATCTCCCTAAAAAGGGAACTTAAATGTTTGTACATTCTAAGAGAAACATTGATTGTCCTTATCATACCTTAAACTATTACTATCCATATATATCCTCGTAAATTAGACAATTAAGAGGAACACATCATCACCATCTGCTAATATTATGTTGTGCTGTATTGGATTATCATCCTGTGTACCGGCAAGGATATGATGAAACGAGCTAATGGTAAAAGTAAACAAAGCCTAATAATTTTCCTTTCTTCCCTTTAACACCATAAATTACCAGAGAATGTATTAAAAACACAATGATGTTTCATGATGAGCGTTATGATACGAGCTGAATCAAGAGAATTAAAAAAGACTCTTTATCTTCCTCAATCTTCCATCGTCAAATTCATCCCAAAAGGAAAAGAAAATAAGGCTCCGTTGCATTCTGACGTGGGATAGGTAAGTCATTTTTCGCCATTTACTTGACACTACTTCTCCCTCTACCCCACATATCCCTAAATATCCCTAAATCGTACAAAGCAAAAGAAGTTGAAATGAAAATTGCTGTGTGTAAAGTACCTATTGCGTCGTATTGTTGCACCTTTTTTATTTCCAATATGATACCATACAACTCATATTTGTATTATCGTACATTACGCTTAATTACAAAGGATTGGCTACGCCATAGAATTATGGCAGTTTGACTAGGGTCTTACAAATATTAAGAAGATGATGTATGTATCACAATCATTAAGAAAAAATGGGAAGGTTAAGAAGAATCCGTGAATTTTTTTTCCACCGGGATTTTCATTGATTGGTGCGGTGTGATCTATGCGAGCCATTAAAATTAACTATGAGTATAAGGCTTAAAGTTTTTGTTGGTTTTACAATCATAATGATAACACTTAATAATAATTGTACGATAGTGATTGACTTTTTCCCCTTCTTAAAAATATTTGGAGGATGAGGACATGTCAGTGGGATTAGAAGTGGTTATTTCTTGTTGGTTTTTTACACGTAATCAGGGTATTTATTGGGAAGAAATTAAAGGGAAAAGGGATGTAGACATTTTCAAAGGTGATTTGATGAGGGTGGATGTGTGCTACAGTAAATTGGATGTAGAGAGAATACAGTGCCTTATTAGATTGGATAATGCGGAAGGAACAAGATATAGTTCTGTGGTGTTGGTAATGATCATTATTATTATTGGGTTTGGGCTGAGGCTGAAGGAAGTACAATCGTATTGGTATTGGTACCAGGTTCGAGGAATATATGTCCCGTGTGCCATAGATCACTGTTATTAGAGCTTAGGGAATGATGTAATGTTTCTTAATGATGATGAGTGGAGCAAAAGAAATTTTATGAAGTGTGGAGTAACTAAAGGGAAGAGTAGATGAGATGGGCTAGGTCAAACTAAAAAAATTATGGTAGATTCAAAGAGAGAAGTTCAAACTTTGAATTTCTCTATTCGAAAAAAATATGGTTAATTAAGCAGACTACAGTTGGGATTTCCTTAGGGGGCAAGGAAATCATATTTTTCCTTTTAAACTCTCTCAAATCGTAGTTGTAAAATTAAAAATTCTGTTGAATTTCAAATTTTTGTTTACCTTTTACCTTGTCCGTGTGATTGACATGATTCATTCATCTCGGAAGGAGATGGTACAAATTTTAACGTGCACTTTATGTGAGTTAATGAAAAAAACATGAAGATTTTGCTACCTCTGTGGGATGCAATTCTGCTGGCTATCTACCAGAATTTTTTAATTCATTCTAATGGCTCGTCGGAGCTATCTAAACATCTTCCGCTTAATGACTACATTACCTCTTTTGCAATTCTATCACGCTAATTTTAAACTGATTTATGGCTATTGGGGACACACGCAAAACTACAAATGTCTCGTAATTTAAAGAACTCTGTAGAGTAATGATTAGTTTCTGCAATGAATGAAGTGCAAATTATTAAATTACAGTCTATCATCATCAACAACTCTAGTGAGAGACATGCCCTGAAACCAAAATAAAAGTAATTGATTACAAGTCCAACTGGGCCTGCTATAGATACACACGTAGATTAATCGTAAAACGGGACAAGCCAAGGAACTCTCTCTTGTCACGAGTCCCTGCAGTGATGATGATCTTAAATCACTACATTTCATCAAAGTGGACGGAAGGAAGTGAAGATAATATTGACATGAATCTTTGCCCAGGAATTCCAATCATCAGTAGAATTCATCATAAGCGTTTAGGAAAGGGTGGATGTGATTAGATTTCGTTATTTATGCTTCCCTAGGATAATTAGAATGCAACAACGCGGTGCATTTCAGAAAGGGCGAAGTGATGATATATAAGACATGATTCCTGGGTATTACATGATTATGGAAATTTACAAATTTGCTGAGAAAAACACTATTTGAATTTACAAAATTCTTTTACACAACCGGTTTTTTACGCGTTAGCTTATCACACAAGATCAATTAACAGTACTTGTGTGGATCTTTGGATTCTACGAAAATACAAAGGGTACTTGGTATCTGTGTCTGCCCACTTTAAATTACACGAGCCATTTGCATATCTCAAGTCACTCGAGCTAACACGAATCTACAATCTTCATTAAGTAAAGTCAATGCAATACTTCATCAACTCTTTGACCACTAAAATGCCTAAAATAATGATAACAATGTGACACAGAGATCACACGAAAAACAAAAAGGTAATCAAAAGTCATTCCTGTTTCCGTTGATTTTGTAAGGCGCTGCCTAATAAAGCAAGTAAATAATCATTCAAAGCGTCAGTCATTTAGGCTCATGACGCTCATGATGTGCTCACGTTGTTCATGTGAACACTTTGAATAGAAAATTGAAAACTATTGTACACGCAACTTGTAAGTTGTAAATGCCTTATCCAATTTCACTTTTTCTGAGGGAGAAGGTGAGCCTTATGCAAATGATAATAGTATAAATATTACTCAACTAACGGAAACAAATTAGATGACCAAATGTCTCTATGGGAAAAAAATACTTTTGTAACAGGACAGGTACTGACTAACGCTGTTTCTCTAACTCATAGACCAATGAAGATAATGACTTTACAAAAACAATTTTGGCAAGTAGGCTATTATTCTGCATGAGGAGCGTAACTAAAATTGCTAGTTTTGTGGCGTGGCTACCTACTGAAAAAATTATTGCTGTCATTCTACCAACTTGTTTTGCCTCGCGTAGAAGTTATAGTCGAACTCGCGTATGAGCTCATCTTTGTAATTTTTTCAGGAGATTCATCAAAAAGTCAATTTTCATTGAAAAGAATAGTCATTTTGAAAGAAAAAGTTGTATAAAGTTTAGAATGACACGGTCGTAAAAAGTTATTTGGCATGAAGGTGAAGATGAGAATCACGACGACACTCAGGCTTGCCTAGGGATAGGATCGTTGTTTAAATTGAAGCGTCGTGCGGTGTAACGAGTGACCAGTGAACAGAAAGATATTTTAAGGAAGATTGTTTTTTTCCTCGTGGTCAGTTTAATTGTTCAGAAGTCGGTTGGGAGTCGACTTTGGGTTTTTGGCGTGCGCGAGTCATTTTTTGTCGTGTTTCTTGAATTACGTAAAACAAGAAGTCAACTGAAAAAATGAAAGGGTTAGTTTTTGTGGTAGTGGGTGTTTTGGGGACAATGGTGGTTGAAAGTTCCCAGAGAGGGATGGGAGCCTACGATCAATTCGATTCTAGTTCAATAATGGAAGAAATAATGCAGATGGGACCGGTAATGGTCAGATCGGCGGATATATACTCTCAAAACTTTTATCCCAACATAATCAAGCGAATGAATAGTAATTAGACAAAAATTAAAGTTTTCTCCAGTGATTTTCACTAGTGTCATATATGTATGATACCATTTATCACGTCTCTTTACTTCTGACATATTTGATCTAGGAAAACTGTATCATCGAAAGTCCAGACCGCAGCCAATGCCTGAGAAGCGTATAAGGAATATTAAGCTTAACAGATACCTCACGATTCCCGATGACCGCCGGGACGGAATACACTACAGTAGCTTCCCATTCCTTTCTACGAATGACTCCAGATCGACGCACTTCGTTATATACCGGGTGAAAGATGAGCATAAAGGATTTCAAATCATCGACCTACACTCTCCAGACACTGCCTGCGTTTTCGGGATGTCCCAAGAGAAAACTGCAGTTAAGGCCAAAGCTTGTAGGGAGGACGTACCCAATATGATCTGGGATCTAATTCCGAACAAATATGGAGACTTCTGGGTGAGACAAAGGGACACTGACCTTTGCCTGTCGCCGGTAAATATACTCAATTACTTGTGATACATTACTAAAGATATAATATTAAATAATTCTTTTCTTATTAATTTATTAGGTGCTAGCCATGGATCCACCGATTTTACAACTACTGAAGTGTGATAAGTATAATGTTCATATGATCTGGGACATCCATGATGCGTACTTATACTACAAATAGTTAAATAAATTGCGGAAAAAATATGAAACCATTTAGCGATCTCAAGCTAGTTTGTCCATTGCAATGCCTCAAATCCTTTATTTTAGTTTAACGGAGTGTTTGCGGAAAAAGGTGGAAGTTCGTCGTAAGTAGACGTTATGTTGTATCATTTCTACAGCAATAATATTTCGGTAGGACAAGTTTTTATATGGTGACACATAAGAGCGGCCGCCACTTTGTTTTTACAGTTCTTATCTGTAAACCTTAAGCTTCAGTTTATCTTTATGCTAATATGTAATGTAAAAATCTACATTAATCGAGAAATCCCTTCTCGAGATGACTTGAATACCCGAAATGTTTTAATATTGTTCATTTACACTCAATAAAAATCGATATGTATCTAGCTTTGACCACTTCTTATCTACTCTTTATAGATAACGGCAGATTTTAAAAATAACCTGTTTTAATTTACCTACTTCAGTACGTGTCTGTCCATTGTACTCATGTCAAGAGAATAATGAGGCATGCCTAGTGTTATCTCATACTTCGGGAAAATCTTTATGTACTTAACTATCCTCTAAGTCATGTTCGCCTCTTATCGATTTTAAGAAAAGGACTGTGTGTTTTCATAATCCTAAAGGAAAACAACTTGATTGTGTATCTGAGTTGGTACATTTTAATTTCAATTCATACACTTTTTCAAATTATTCCGAGAAAAAATCTTCAGATATTTTGATCAAGAGCGAATCTTTTGTGGATTGTGCTTCCTCCCAGCTATTTAATGTTCTTACATCCCCTTTCACTTCCCTCCGACTAATCTACAATCCAGAAAGTAGCTTAAGTAGCTATTTTACATGCACTTGCCGGTCCTTTCAACCTCAAAAAGTCAGCTCGTGATCTCCACTTTATCAGAGAACAAGCAAAAAATGTACCGTTTTAATCCCTAAAACGCGGTCTCTTTTTCCATTTCACCTTCCCAAAAAAAACTTTCTGAAAAAGATGCATTGGTTCGTTTAACCCCCAAACTAAAAAAAGAGAGAATCTAATTTTTTCTTAAAGAACCCGATTTTATTTATGCTGATGGAAATCTTTTTTTAATCGAGGAAAGATTGAAGATCAATATTTTTACAAAACCACTCATCTCCTAAAAAGCTCCTAGAATATAGGTTCTTCAACTCCCAAAAAATGAATAAATTGACGTAAGGTGATGATAGGTTAAGTGCATGGAAGAAACACGAATTTTTAATCTTTTAACTTTGATCAAAAATATATATGTATATTGGAATGTTTGCATTATGTAATTCTGTGGAAGGATCGAAGGAAGTATAGCTATTTGGAGCTACAGCTTTAGCGGATGACTATGATGCATTTGCCCATAAATTTTCATTTATTCCAAGAGTTTATCTTTAGATAAGATTTGCTTATTTATGAATTATGACGAGGACTTTCTACCTGTTAGAGGTTTAAGGTGGCCAACACTCGAAACGTCCAGGTCAAATGAGAAGCTTCATCTAGAATGTTTTCTATGAAAACATTTACATAGAAAAACGTTTTGAAATCGTAATTGTAACCAAAATAATAAACGCTGAACTACACATGCTGAATGAAAGGCAAGGGAAACGCATACCTCTTTTCAGGAAGTACAAGGTTCGCAGTAAAAATCATAGAATTGAAATGCAAGATGCATCTGCGTCAGTTACTTTGTATTGAATGGGGCAAATGATGTTATGAATTATGACCCCTACGCACACACAAAAAGGAAGGGAATTACTAGATAAAGTCAATTGAGTGATTGAGTCAGATTGCTAGCAGTTCTTGTTCGACTACTTTTGTAATTTGGACAATGTTGTCAATTCTTCATCAGCCCTGTAACATCTTGATCTTATGTCAGAAATGAATGAGAGAAAAGTCCCATATATCTTCCCTCTCTGAATTAAATAAATAGCAATAAAAATGTGCAAGTCATACTGTTATAATTGAAATGAACGAAGGAGGTAATTTTCTTGCACTTCATAAAGAATTTTTTCGTTCTTTGATTCTTTGTGTTGATGTCGAGATGCAGGAAAGGAAGGCGATTGGGCTGGGAGATGCAGTTCAATTTGTGACAGTTGTGAACTCTGAAAAATTTTCATGTGAAATGAAAACGAAAGTACCTAAAGTCATTGTGGCTGATTTCAAAGGAAATACACTTTAAAAGTTAAAGTAGTTAGCAGATCATTTAGTTAAATGATTTCTATGGCGACTTTTAATTTGTAACGTTTCCTGTCAGTTTTTTTGTCATTGTGCTCCTATAAGCTCAGCCGGGGGTGAAATGAAATATAGAACTACCCATATTTTTCCCACTGTAGTCTAACAGCAAATTAAAAAAGTCCTTACGTCCAAGTTCGTATTTATTTCTTCAAATCTAGTCTGGGGCTAAACACTTTTTGGGAAAAAACGGATTCGATTACATTACAACCATTTAAAAAATAACAACTTCAATTTTTATTTCTGTCTTGAAGCAAAAAAACAAGTTGAATGAGCAACCTAAAGGAAGAAAGGCCAGCGGGTCAGTCAGTCCAGTCCGCACTAGTTTTAGTGAACCAAATGCATTATTAGAGGACACGGGAAAGGAAGAAAGATGATGATCCAACTTAGACTTGTGGATCCTGTCAGAGTTGAAAGATGAGATGGACGATGTTCTTCTTGAACTACCGCTACTAAACGTACATGGGAATCGTTAAAATACAGTCTCTTCTTAGCTTTTACCTCCACTTTAGTTTATACTTTTAGAGTCTATTAGCGCTCCATTTCTCATTCAAAAATTAGTGCAGTTATAATGAAAAAAATAGATTTTTTTTATCCTACAGTCCAGTTTTCCAGTTCTGGGGGCAGGTGAAATCTAATAACTTTTCTTGTTTTTCAAATTGTGAAAAAAATGATATCCAGTTTTCAGTGTTCAAGGATGCCCTCCTCCACGAGGACTGGGATGGATGGATTGATAGGTGCACTCTATGCACTGTCCTACACTGCTTGTAGAAGAGAGGTCATTTCCTCAAGGAACAACACTGGCTCCTTCATACTGATTACGTATGCATGTCTTGTTTGACCCAATTTCCAATTCCTTCGGCTATTGCCATCAGAATCATCTTCATTGAAATCGTAATCGTCAGCTTTTTTACTTCCCATTTATGCTCGGACCAGGCTTTCTTTTATTGTTTCTTAATACTGGAGATTTTGATGGCTCATGTAACACTCGTACCAGAATCATTTCAAGTTCTCAAGTGTTTTCTTATTCCTACTAGAAATTTGTATTCCGGTTGCGGTCCCGTTTTTTATATTCAAAATAAATAATAAACCGTATTTTAATTCGTAATGTTATTGATAAGGGAGGACTGAATGCGAAAAACGAGATTAAAAATACAAATCAGGAAGACTCTCTGTAAATTCTACATGTAATTTACAACTGGATCTGGACTCTGGACTAGCCAAGCCAAGGACGAGAGTCTCGACCCTAGCCTAAATTTAAAGCACTTGATTGTTAGAATGACAATGATCCAAACGAATTCTGATAAGGGAATATTTATATGACGAGATCACTTGTGAGCATACTACATCAGGGAGCATGACAACAACACGAGACATTCAGACTTTATACCGGTACAGAGAGTGACCACGAAATTAAAAGGAGATAAAAAAACTGGGTCAAGTTGAATCTAAAGTTTTGTTTTTTTCTAGGGTCATTATCATGATAAAGACTTTGATGAAAGAAGACACTTCTAAAGTAATTGTCACCTTGGGTTCAAGACTTTATTTTCTGTCGGGATGAGATAGCTTGATAGCTTCAATGAAACTTGTCGGCTGTCTGGACACTAGAGTTATGGAGATCGTTTCGGTTCACACTTTATGGATGTGGGTTGTGTACACGGTAGTTCTATTACGTGTGTTTTTATACTGTTCAATGCAATCAATTTTTACAGAGATTGACTTTATGTCTATTTAATTTGTATCCGACCGAGTTTACAAATTTGAGTGTATTTATAATCAAGTCATTTCGGTACGATTAAATTTCACCAGGGACAACAGCAAAGGACAGTGCATTGTAGTTTACCAGTCCTACTGGACTACCGGTTAATCATCAGTAAATTACACAGAGGCAGTTGAGTAACTGTATTTAGGTGATTAAGGGCGCCTTTGGAAACACGAGACGACTAGGTCAACTGAATGAGATAAGAAGGTGTGAAAGTCTACACCTGATTAATTTTCAGTAGGGTGATGGGCAGAACAAAAGGCATTTTTCGATAACTTAAAAACAATTTTTTGAACTGTCTATCGTACCAAAATATTCTTATTTGAAAACGCCAAATCATTTAATTTCCATTTTTCTTGCTCATTTGTCCTCCCTCTTAAGGATTCTCAATATCCCAGATTTCATCTACCTGAACACCTTCTACTCATCATCAGCTCATTAGCAGAAGAAGCGGCATTGGTTTTGATGTGGTTTAATGGAAAAATGAGTAGTTTTCTAAAAAAAAATCAGTTATGGATCTTTCTCTCGCGCCGGTTTATATACGCTTGAAAGGATTCCCGAAGGTGAACTGAAATCCTTATATAGTCACTTGGCTTCTTGTGCTCCATTAAAGTGTATTAAATGCTCCATTTTTTATTGCCACTCATGAGCGTAAAACGGAATGGAGAGTGGGCTTGACCAAGCTTCTTAAAAGAGTTTGATATGCTTTTAGTCCAGTTTGAGGCATATTCCGGTTGGAAAGTAACGCATCAAAACTTGAGTTTTTAATGAATGATCATGATCAAAGCTTAAGCAAAATTTATACAAAAACCAAACCATCATTAAAGACTTGAAGGAATAATCAGTTGGAACGTTTGAAAAATGGTAGATCATCATTAAGTTTCTTTTTAGTTTTTACTTAGCCACACGTTTGAATCCAAAGGGACATGACATGGCGCTGTCATTGTACATCCTTCTTTAGCTGGTTATCTCTGAAAAAGTACGGTAAACGGTTTGATGTAATAATAATAATGCGGTACTGGATCAAGATCAAGAGTACGGATAAAAAGATAATATTCAGGTGAGTTTCGAACAGAAGCCCAAGAACGGTAATAATCTAGAGCATTAAATGCTCCTGTATAAAAATATTTTAGGATGAAATGGGCTCCGGTGCAATAAAACATTTCGATTCTGGATCGGCTCTCAAAATCTTAGATAATTTTATGTATTTTGATATGATAATGCGTATGTATGTTCGTATGCATCTCTATCTTAACTTTAAATGATAAGATGACCAAGGGCCAGGCAAAGTGAAAGAATGTGTTGAGGGAAGAACCCGTTAGAGTCCCCCGGAGATAAAAAAATGATCATTTCGTTTATTGTTTTCTACTTATTATACGGTGGCTTAACGGTAGCATACTTTTAGAAAAGCAATAAAAATAAAAATTATATACCTGAGCTGGAGGAAAAAGGAGCAGAAGATAAGCTTCCGGTCATTCTATCCCATCTTAACTGACATTTATATTTAGCTTTAGCTTACATCTCCAGATAAACCTGTTAAGGGACTTATACCAAGGAGCAAGTGTAGGAATATGTAAATGAAGATAGGGATACATCAAGATTTCTTCTAGATGTCGATGCTAATCGTAGTAATCGTCTTATACATTGATACATTTTTCCCGATTGAGATAGGGAATGAGTTGCAACATAGACCCATCATTCTTCAAATGAGATAAACGCTCCAAGATCTTTCCCTTTTTTAAGCATCCTAAGAGCATTTAAGATCGTACCGTATCATTATATTCGTTTTAATGTCTCTCGTGGAAAATATATTTTGAATATTTGAATTAGAGCAAGTGCTCCAGTGCTAATTAAATTATGATTTTTATCTAGAGACTATCATTATTTTAAATGTGGAATGGTAGGAAAACAGCAATCACATTTGAATTGTAAATGAAATTGTCATTTTGATGGGGATAGCATACCATTAAAATTTATTGGGGCCAAGCCTTCCCAATCAATTCTTGCAGATTATGTTGCTACTTATGAACCCCTAAGAAAATTTAATCATTTTTGCCTTCGGTGGATTTTATTGAAAGGAGATATTTCTTGTGTATAAATTATGGGCGTAATTCTTATTAAAAAAATCATTAGAGGTTAAATAATATACTTGCAAATTTTTAAACAGTCATTGGCCAAATTGATACTTGAGCATAGTAAAAGACAACTTTTATTGTCTGAGTCCTTGTAATGGATCTAACAAAAGCGATTGTTTTATTTTGAAGGAGAAATTTCGATGGCCTTCTTGGTAAGAAAACAAAAGCGTATTATTCTATGAATTTTTACTAATAGCTTGTAATTTTGGTAGGATAACATATCATCTCTCAAATATTCTAATTTAACCAAACCACTTGGGACCATATTTGATACTGTTCAATTTCTAAATAAAAATTAAATCTGACTTGAGATTTGCATCAAATCAATAATTTGGAAAGTAACTAAACCAGGATGAAGGGTGTGACAATCGTGATAGTCTTCGTGGTTCTTCTCACTTGGGCATTAACGTGTGTTGTTGCTGAACCAGGGCCAGAGCCAGGTCCGTAGGAAAGTTATCAAATTCCATATGCCACTCTGTTTGCAATACTTATATTAAAAATCTATTTATTTTATACAGCTCGCATTCTAAATCCATTCCGAAAACTCGAAGCTCCGGAAGAAAGTCTAAGCTCAATGTATCCTGGTGATGGACTCGTCTACACAAATCGATTCACTAGAGAGGTGGACAGCATGATCAAGAAGCCGTCCGGTAACAGGAACCAATTACATTTCTCCCGTTACAAACTTAGAAGCTCAAACTATTATTGAATGTCAATGAATATGATTGTTCAAGGCGATTACCTCAATAAAAATTAAAGCAGCACTATGTCTCGGGGTTTTAATTCGTCGAAGCATTCCATACAGTACTTGAAACATGCACTTCATTCAAATTTTCAGTTTTAATTCATAAACTAATTTCCTCTGGTGCATCAATGAAAATATATTCATTCATTAAGTTTGGTTCCCTGATGGTATATTTCCTGAATGCATGATCATAGCCAAGGACGACGGCGGTTATTGTCTAGAGACAATGAAAAAGTCGATCACCATAACCACCGGTCCCACAATTACAAAGCGAACATTTCTCTTACATTTCATATTCCTTCCTATTCTAATAAATTTCTTGTGTCCTCCTAATGAGGGTATAATCTCCCGCAGAGGTTATCCTTGTTTCTCCATCTCATTAATAAATCTACAATCTCTAAATAATAAATGATCCAATCCCTTTCCCTTTCATCAAACTGGGGATAATACAAACCCCATGAATGTACCCTAATATGCATTTTTTTCTCCCGAAGATTGATTTAATAACTTTACGGAAGATAATTTTTTAAATGTTGAAGGATTGACAGCTGATGTTTCTTCCTGGATCTAGTCCAGAATCCTAAATACCAAAAATATAAAAGGAAACCTTCCATTCAAAATATGTATTGATAATAACACGTATTGTTGATATTTTATTATTACTACTGTTGTAAAACAACAATTTTTTATTTTCTCTTTACGAAATACCTACCTTTCGTCAGCNATTTTTTATTTTCTCTTTACGAAATACCTACCTTTCGTCAGCAGTTGTACGCATAATAACCTCCAACTCCCAACTTTATGAATTTCAATGTATTTTCTAGAGCAATTATTTTCATATCATGCAGGTTTTGTTTTTAAGGGTGTAGGGAAATCCATGGAGACTCATTTTTTAAATTCATGTAAAACAGAGCAATTTTTATTGTCAGTTCCTCAGTTTCACTTTTACTTCGACAGTAATTTTACAATGCGGACGTGTTCGACGCATGACTCAAACTTTAGAAGGGAGAGACTGGTGGTGATGATCTGATCCAGGACGTACGTCCTTCATGTTTTTTTGTTTTTTTATCTTAAGATTTTTTTGTCTTATCCCACATCTGAAAAGAAATTACTCCTGTGGTTTTCCTTTTCTTAAGAAAATATTATGGTGATGTTGTAAAAAAAAAGAGTTTTTTTCTGAAATGAAACCGAAACTTTGCCCTTGATTTCACAAGAAATATAATTCGACCAAGATTGTTGGAAGGAATTGATGGGCCATAATAAATATCATATCGGACTCAGCTTGATGTAAATCAGAAGGGGAAATTGATACGAAGGGTTAGCGTTGAGTCGGTGGATTGGGTTAGGACCCTCATTAAAATAAAAATTAGTGTGGCTACATGTCATTATTTTATTAGATGATGACTGGCAATGAGCATATGAGCGATGGGCATCAATAAGCAGTTAGCTCGCGTATCACATTAAAAATAAGTAAGGAGAGATAATAATAGTAAAGAAGTACCAGAGCATAAATAATTATAAAAGGAAAAATAAAAATGAGTAAAAGAGAACGTTTTAACGTGTAAGACTTCTGGAGTTATTACGGTAAACCTTGAGTTTGGGTCTTCAATTTCACTTAAGACGTTTGACAATTTTATCTAACGAAAAAACAAGACGTTAAATTAGCAGAAATGGCACGCTAACTGCATCTTAAACGAACAATTTATCGCAAGCATGAAGTAATTAAATGAAACACACGAACTAGAAGACATTGTGGTCACTTCAAATTCACTTCATTTTCATGGTCATAATTTTGTCAACTTCAGAATCCGTATTAAAGATATTATCCGTATTAATTACTGCAATCACATCATGCATTTAATTACATAACGGGTAAATTACAAATAAAGTAGTGATGCGAAATAAGGGATGGAAAAGACATGCACGCCGCTTAAATAAATTTAGACAGATCGCGATGTATGCTATCTACAGATTCCATAACGCCTTGCCATCAGTCCATATGAAATAATCGCGAATCAATAGCAATTGTTCTATAGCGTGCGATTCTTTTGGTTAAAAAATGGAGCGTAAAATTGTTATCAAAATGATCGCCATATGAAACTACTTGATTCCCAGCATTGCAGTCGTAAAAATTAATCCCCCCATCGCCGAGTCTACGGTCCAGAGCTGCATTTTGGCCCTATTTTCACTCAAATATATTAAATATAATTAGATATAGCAATATTTGCAAAATTGTATTCTACTCCTTCGCATTATTCCATATTATGTATATCATAGAAGTATAAGCTCTCAGACTTCAAATGCATCAGCTCTTACTTAAGTACAACCGACTTGAATAAAACTTGAAAACCAACTTGCTGGTAAAACTTGATCTTCGCATCTTGTCCAGGTAAAAAGGGCTCATAAAAAGTGACTGGTACCTTTTTCTTCTTGAGGTAAAAAGGGACGACGAAGGAATTAAGGATGAAGAAAGAGATGAAAATAGAGTTCCCCTTCTTTTTTAAAGTCAGTTTTCTTAGGAGCCTCGGACACCTCAGACATCCGACAGTTTTCCTTAAGAAACCTAGCGTACTCTAATCAGCCCGTTCAGTTTTAACTTGTTGTTTGACCAAACAAGATAATACACAAAGTTACTTTTTTACAACTTGTTACATCATTATTTAACACATAAATACTTTGCAAAATGACAATGGAACCTGTCATCAAGCAAGAAAACTTCCAGCCACCTTCATATTCACCTTATTTTGGAGAGAAGGAAAGCTGGCTGACAAAAAACCATCCAATCACAAGCACAACAATTGACTTTGACAGTGCGAGTGCAAGTGAAAATCTGAAACAATATCCGGATATCTCCTCAACCAGTTTACTTCCCTTGATGGGACTCTTCCTTGGTCAGCATAACGCCTCTGCACTGGGAAAAGTTATAGGAGGTGAAGATTATTCATCATCACAAACCAATTTTTTCCCAACCATAACAGATGCAAAAGCTGATGTGGTCAGTTTACCCCCTTTTGACTTCACCAAAATATCCACCATTATCTCCAGCAAGACGGAAATGAAAACGGAAGATTACATCCACGACTTCCATCCATCCAATTTAACATTGATTCCCAGCGACAATGAAAACCTCAGCCCACCACCACCTTCACCTCTCCCTATGACAACTTGCTCCCCTCAAATTACCACAGCAGCGTCGGTTAGCGTAAAAAGAACAAAGAGAAGGCAAAAGGTCTCAAGAGATGGCGACCACGCCACCAAAACAAGTTTGAAAGCAAATGTGAAACAAGAAAAGGCACAAAACAAGACAACACCAAGCAAAAAATCAAAAGCTAAAAAAGACCTTGATTCCCAAACGAAGAAATCAGTGAAAAAAGGTACCACTGCAGAAAATCATATTTCATCTTCAGCCACCTCAGCCTTGGAGATGAGCGTCCTCCTCGTAAAATCCTGTCTGGACAGTATACAAAACATGGAAGATGATGATGAGGATGAAAACACTTGGAGTTCCAGTGCCAGCTCCATTTCTGACTCACAACCTGAAGCCGAGGGGAAACAGAGAAAACGCAGAAAATCCGAGGTGAGTTTACTGCTCTTTTAAAAAATCCAAACTTAATTAGCAATAACAATAGAACGCTCATTAATTTATAGCCTTCATTTGAAACCCAAAACCACAAATTTCAAATATTTTACTGTGGCACAACCAACAAATTCATGACTTACTGAAGGTGTTGAGAAACAAAGGAATATGAAACTTTAAAAAAAATTAAGCCATTATGCGTGAGCACGGTTTGCACGCGTTCCCCTAGTGAATTTATGGATTTAGCAGGTCACAAATTGCTATCACGGTTGAACAATAAATGTCATCTTATCATCCCTACTTCTCCAGGAGATGTTCACTCGTGCATAAAGTGCACTCTAATAGTTTTCCACTCGCCTTTCCCTTTCATACCCAAAGGGTCCAGCATAATCCTATCATCATCAAAAAACGAGCAATTCATTTTCTTCCAGGCCTAAATTATGAAGGTGGTTGGGTTTAAGTCGGCTTGAAAAAAATCGTTCACTTGACTTCTCATAAAATTTATGCAAGTTCAATGTAATGCAAATGCCTACCTATATAATTATAATAAGGCAACTTGCAAGGATAATAATTTTCGGTAAACTTCATCATCTAAGCCAATTCCCAGCTTGCGTAATCTTTACCGAGCAATGCAATCATTTTAAATGCTACCAGCATAAAAAAATCTACTGATCAGATCAATATAATCGCATTTGGGAGATATTAAGGTAGAAAGTCATCTCGCAGAATAGGATCCATTACTACCGTCATTATTTTGGCTACTATGCACAGGTGTTATAACACTATTGACAGATATATTACGGCATTATGCGTACAATTCACATCGCCTAAATATTTTTTTTCACAGTGGATTATTACCAAATCATCATTAAGCCTTGGAAGAAAAACTGCATAAGAGTAATTGTAGTAATGAGCGGCTTCTTCTTCTCTAGAGCTTAGTATTCTGTGGTTTTTTTTCTTGTGGGCAATTAGCAAAAGGTTGTTCCCTTTGTCGGGCCAAGTCCAGCAAATATTTATTTGTTCTGGTCTAGATTCTAGATTCCTTTCCTAGTTTGGTTTTTTTTTCGCTGGGAAAGGTGAAATTCATGTCAGTTTACTCAACTTTATTTGCTCTGAGATAATTAGGATAATATTGCTCCTGAGAAACAAGAGCGTAGGATTAAAACATATCATTTTGAGTTTTGATGTAGTTGAATTAGTCTATTTGAAATTCGAAGGTAGGAGATTTGTGAGTAGGCTTCTGGTCTGAAACATTTTCCATGTCTTCATTTGCATATTAATGACAACAAATTGGTTTGGCATAGGAAAGGCGGTCGTGGTCAAGTAGAATTACTAAGATGTTGACTTGGTTTCTGTTTGATGATGGAGGAGGAGGCGAGTAGGATATCTTACGAGATGTTGTTTGCTAGGTTCATGTTTAGTTTATGTAAACTGCTTCTTATCTTTATGTAGGATATTATGCTAATGATAAGGCTATTAATCTATGGGGTTTTTGCTGTTTTAAATGTTCTAGATTAATCCGAGTGTAATGAAGAAGAGGAGATTGGCAGCGAATGCGAGAGAGAGGAGACGCATGCTTAATTTGAATGTCGCCTTTGATCGGTTGAGGAATGTGCTCCCGAGCATTGGGAAGGATCAGCAATTGAGTAAGTATGAGACGTTGCAAATGGCCCAGTCTTATATCCTGGCGTTGTGTGACCTGTTGGACTAGACAAGCTGAAAATTCAGATGACATACTGGCTTTATTGTAAATAGGAATTTTGTTTGTAAATTATTTGTGTCTATAAAAATATATCTGATTAAATATCACTTGCTCAATAACAAAATAACTCAACTTGCCCAAAAATGTAACGATTAAATGTATCTAGTACAAAAATGAATAAATAAACGCTTATTAATAATTCATACAAAGAGAAAGGTTCTAATAAAACCAGGTACATAGTCATCGTAAAATATAAACTTTTAAAGCGATTGCCTCACGCTCGAAATCAGTAGTCCCTTATTGATTCGGCATTTTTCCCCATTTGCTGCTCTATAAACTGAAGCAATATGATGGCATACTGAACAGCTATCCAAAAGGCCTGTACATTGGGAACGAAAAAATTTCTTAGACGAATTTAAAAAAATATATTAATTGATTTACTTGTCATTGACACCGTACACATCCTAAACTTCCATATGTCACGGGTCCAAATAATCCCTCGATTGATACACGTGATAAATTCACTATGGATGCTACATCTGATGACCAAAATCTACGATTTGATATAATCCTGCCGTTGTTAGGTAACTCATGGACGAAATCAAATCTCGTATCCTGGAGAAGCATCGCTTTTGCCAGTTGTCTCCCCTAAAAATAAATAAATAATTTGAATTAAAAATTGAATGAAACGAAACGAAAGGTCCCCAACCTTAAAAATGTAAGCAATGGCGCTGTACAACCTTTGCGGAAGCTTCAGCATTCACAATTATAATGATTAGAACAGTAAGCAGCTTGATTAAATTTTGCAAGCGTTCCATCCATTGATATTCTCCCATCAAAATTACTTCAGTAGCAAGATTCGCATGGCA
>JAANSQ010000222.1:0-31067 GCA_036850885.1 Lepidocyrtinus dapeste
AGGTAAATTTTGAGTTAATAAAATCAGGCACTATGAACAGTTCATATATCATTGATCATTTTCTGAAATATAAAGGGTATTTAAGTTTTTGAGGTACCTGATCCGAATCTCATTAATTTACTGGGAAAAGCATAAAGTTCCCGAGTTAAAAAATAAGAGAAATACCTATCGAGTACGTATCAATCCGTAAGAAATATTATTGGTTTTTACATTCAATTGTCAATGAATTGTTTTATTTTAAATATATCTGTTAATCTGTAATAAATTACAATAAAATGTATACAAACAAAGTTATAACAGAATTGGACGTACATTTTCTATACCTTTACATATTTTTGAAAGATGCAACTTAAAATTTTCTGCTTCTCTCTTGACTTTTATTACTAGATGTAAAACAAATATTTCTAATTATTGTGAGTATATAACTTTGCGAACAAAAACACAGGGAAAATATATCAGTCAGAACTTAAATCTTTCACAGCACTTCATGTTTTAGGTATAACTCCAAATTAAGACTCTAACTGCTCTAATTGTGTAACATCCTCTATATTCAATTTATGTATGGGTTTGCCAAAGTGAAGACGAATTGTTTCGAGTACATCGAATGATTTTGGGCCGTCCACTAGGTTGATAGCAATCCCCATCTTTCCGAACCTTCCTGTACGACCGATACGATGAAGGTAAGTTTCACAATCAGCTTTGTGACTCATGTCCGTAGGAAGGTCATAGTTCACCACCAGTGTGACTTGCTCAACGTCAATACCTAGAATATTTAAAAAAAAAAAACGCAATTCCGTTAGTTTGATCACGCTTGAATTATACTTTGCCTCAATACTTATGATCAAATAGAAGACAAACTATTTTAAATATTAATTATCGAAACGAACAAGTAGTCTGGCAAGTCTGCAGGGGATTACCACTAGATGACCTTCCATCACTCTGCGACTTGTCCAATTTACACTTCATACTGATTTTAGAGGATTTAACTTTCTCGTCAGCAGAACCTGTTTTAGCTTGAACATTTGTTTCCCTCTTCTTTGTTCGGTATATGCTAACTAGTTTTACCCAAAACCGAGTCAAATAAAATTTCGACATTTATTCTCTAATATTCATTCATGATAATTTTTTTTACCTCTAGCCATTACGTTGGTGGTAATCAAAATCTTTTCATGGCTCTCTCTAAACCGATTTAGTACATCTATCCTTTGACTAACATCCAGCTCCCCATGAAGCAGCGCGACCGAATGACCGTCCTGAACTAGTTTTGTAGCTAACCATGTTGCCGTTCGTCGAGTCTAGTAAAGTAATTATGACATAGAATAATTAATGAATGGTATAATTTCAATTTACAATAGTTTACCCCTTCACCCCAAATAGGATAAAGAATGATCTTAATTATTTTGGCCAGGCATTTACCTGACAGAAGATCATGGCACCTCCGACAGTGATAAATCCATAAATCGTAGCAATGGCTTGGTATTTATCTTCAGCAGACTGGCATTCAATGTAATATTGCTTGATATTATCTAAGCTCTCCTCTTCACGCTTCAATTTCATAACCGTGGCATCAGGAAGGAGTTTTTCGGCAAATCTCATCACATCCCTATCGTAAGTGGCGGAGAACAACATTTTCTGGCAATCCTTAGGTAAAGCTCTAGAAATAAAGGCAGGAAACTTTATTTATTATTTGATATACCATTACGTGACAAATGTGCCCAAAAAAATAAATATATTACCGGTGAATTTTTATACTTTGGTCATGATAACCCTGGGTTGCAATCATCACGTCTGCTTCATCCAAAGCGAAAACTTTAATTTTTCCAAGGTCAAAGCATCGAGTTCGGAACGCCCAGTCAGTAACTTTCCCAGGTGTTCCAATGATTATATGCTCTGTCAACTTCGACCCCTGTGGAACTGAAGCACAAAAAAGACGTTTCTTAACAAATACATCATTACAAGTTTAACCAAAGAAAAAGCTGAAATATACATGTACAATGTTTATACCAGTTTCCTGACGAATCGCAAATTTCACTTTGATTTCCGGACAAAACTTTCCCATTTGTTCAATCACTTTTCCTGTTTGGATTGCCAATTCGTAGGTCGGAGATAAGCACAAAACTTGTGGGTGGTCTATCGACGGATCTACACGGCTTAGCATGGCTAAAACAAAAGCTGCAGTTTTTCCTGTTCCAGACTGAGATTGAGCAATCAAATTTTGCGGTCTACAATGCAGAATAAAGATGCTCGGGTTAATCGTAATGTAGAACAGTTGCATGCCAAAATAGTCAACCAGTAATGTAATGAAAACTTACGGATTATTTAGGAGAATAGGTAAGGCCGACTCTTGAATTCTAGACGGAGCATTAAAGCCCATTGCGTAAACACCCTTTTTAAGTTCTGGTCTCCTAAACAAGCACAAAAAGACAGTTGACAAGTGATTGGCATATTGATAAAGACATTCGAAATTGTGGCAATAATCATTAGTTTTAGTAGCAACTTACAACTGCAAATCTTCAAAAGAAGTTGCAGAAAAAAGGGGAGAGGTTGGATCCTTCTGAATAATTTCCAGTTGTTTCGACGACTGCACTAGCCTTGTTCGTAAAAGCTTTTGCAAAAGAGACTTCTCTTCTGCTGGTAAATCCTTATCATCAACACCACTCTCAGAGCTAGAATCCTTATTGTTTTCAGCAGTAGCCGTAGCAGGTTCTGCGGACTCGGTTGTTGCTGCGGCTGGGGCATCTCCTGCACCATTGTTCCCTCCTTTAATAGTAATGTTTTCTACCTGTAGTTTCAAAATGTTTCGAGGTATATGACAATTAAGATTGTGAAAGTAAGACTAATTTAAACGGCTGAAAGCAATCAAATGCTGAACACTTTTACCTTTTCTGCCAATGCCTTCTCTTGCTCCTCAGCAGCATCTACCCAGTTGGTATAATTGCTCGCCATTTTACTCGGAATCCGGATAGATAATTTCTAATTTGCAAAAAAACGCTAAACGTTGAACATAACATGCAACTTTTCATCGAAATTAAATTTAAGTGTAGGTATTATCAAAAAGTCACTTGTGCAAAATAAATTCAGCGATTCACTCTTACCAATTTTAATTTCTAAACTCCCAAAAAGGTCAACTTGAGTTTACACCTGATAATTATTCTAAAATAAATGTTGAATGTCTTTGTTATCCTCGGCTTTATGATGCTACACTAAATAATTGGAATGTTTATTTTATGGAGGAGACGAATAAAATTGATTCAATTGTCACTTTAGTTGAGAATTACCAATCTGCGTGGGACGCAACCAAATCGTGTGAGAACGAGAAGCGCAAGTTCAAGGATAAACTCGTAAAAACCGTAAACTCGTAAAAAATGGGAGTACATAACTTTACCTGGATAAAAAATTGTTCAAAATGCCGCTTAGCCGGCGTAGTTGATTTGCCCCGAAATGACAAGCTAGCAATGCAGTAAGCAAAGAAGAGCAAAGCAAAAATAGAGCGTAGCTAGATACGTCAGTCAAGTCAAGTGTGCAAAGGAAGAAAGTTCATTGCCTGGCCTGAATCTGAATGCCTTCAAAATCGAATGATTACTAGGTTTGAAGAATTGAAGAATAGCACTTTTAAAATTTCATTTTCTTTATCATATTATTATTACACACAATTAAAATTTAAAGATGGCATTGGAGAGGCAGAAGAAATGCAATGCTTCAAAATTCAAGATTTTTAGGTAGCATTTCGCATTTCGTTAGATTTTATTTTATGTCCGCATGCAGGGGTGACTTGCTACTCTTCAATATGAAAACCTGGAGAAAGTTACCTAGCTACTGAAATAGACAAACAAGAAAATGTCGATAATTTGAGATTGTCTCAAACATAATTCTGCCTTTCTTGGGGTATGATGACGGCCATACAATAAGTTTGAAAACAGAATTTTTTAGTATGTTCAAATGCAGTTACAGCTAGTTCAGTCAATATTATTGACTCAAGAATTATCAATTAATTTACATATAAGGGAAACGATAAGAGATAAAACAATACACAGAAGGAAGATTACAAGAAGGAAACACTCGAGAAACTCGCTAAAAACGTGAAGAACAATCGAAAATGGTAACGTGCAACAATAATGAGAAGGATTAATTTTTAGTGGTTTTCCTTATACCAAAACTTGCTCATTTTATTAATAGCTTCTGTCTCGATCCCGTCCCGCAATCGAATCTCCTTCAGCAGCTAATGCTGAATCATCACAAAGCAAACTCCCAAAGTTACAAGACTTCCTTGATAAGAGAGACTTCCTGGGGGCCTTGACTCTGTTAGAGGTGCGACTTACTTCATAACTTTTTTGAACTAAATTTTATTCATAACACAAAAGAACATGGCTTTTCATTACAATAATTTCAGTTTCAACGGTCGACCAATGAATTAGCCCATCCAGGACTAATTCCATACTGCTGCTTTCATCTTGGGGACTTTCCTAGAGCACTTGAGGAGCTCCAAGCATTACTCAAAGCCACTCAAGATGGACGTCCTAGCCCTTCGACAGATCCTGCTTTAGATGAACCAAAACTTTGGCTCAATATAGGATGCGCATATTTTGCAATGGGAATGTACACAGAATCAAAAGATGCTGCAGAAAAAGGAACAGAATGTAGTTTGAAAACTAGACTTATGTTTCATTTATCACATAAGTTAGGGAACGAGGAGGCTTTGATGCTTTACCATCGCAAGCTGGAGGAAAATTTAGAAAATCAGTTGTCACTTGCGTCCATCCATTACTTACGACATGACTTTCAAAGCTCGATAGACATCTACAAGAGAATACTGTTGGACAATCGGTGTGATGCTTTAACACACTTAAGACTACTTATTCACCACTTTAATATGCACTGTTTCCGTTCGTTTTTATTATAAGGCTTGACTTGTTTGAAGAGGAAAGTTTAAGCTTTAAAGTCACCATGCTTTCTCCACATTTGATCGATTTGATCGTGTCGCAATGTCAAAAAGAACTTAACTTGGTTGAAAAGCTTATTAATCTGGACAGGTTTCCTCTTCATTTTAATTTTACTATTAAGATTTTTTTTCATTCAATGCATACGAACGATCTGATTTAGTAAATAAGCTTAAAGTTGTATTTTCATTTGGAAACAGGGATTATATTGCGTTAAATGTGTACGTGGCATTATGTTATCACCGTCTCGAGTATTTTGACGTGTCACAGGAAGTTCTAGCAGTTTATCTTCAGGCTTTCCAAGGATCGGCAATTGCTTTGAATCTAAGAGCATGTAACACTTTTCGATTATATAATGGAGCTGCGGCAGAGAAAGAACTGAAGCCATTACTAAATATCATGGTAAATCAATAAAAACTTGTTAAGCCTTCAATTTCTGTTCTGAATATATCTACATTTACAGAATCAGCACGACCAGACCAAACACAATGTGTATTCAAATGCTTATGACCTCATAAGACATAATTTAGTGGTGTTTCGGGGAGGAGAAGGAGCTCTTCAAATTTTACCAAAGCTTTTGGATGTTATTCCAGAAGCCCGCTTGAATTTGATAATATACTACCTACAACAGGTTTTCATCAAAATAAAATGAAATCAGCTTTTTTAACTTGGTAATGAATTTGAAAGAACCATTAATCCATTTAAATTTTAATGGATGTAGGAAGACGTGACAAATGCATCAAATCTCATGAAAAACTTGAAACCTAAATCTGTACCGGAGTTCATTCTTTTCGCGATAGTGAATGTCTTACTATCCTATCAAAATGGAAATGTATGTTGAAACATTATGCAAAGTAAATTTACCAAACACAGTTAAAATAAAATTATTTTGCTCATGCAAACTTATTAATTGCAGAGAGAATATATTTCTGCTGCCCAAAATTACTTCAACCGAGTTGGATCTAGTGAATCAGAGCATGATTCTATCTTTGGAAGATTATGCATGGCTTCAGCCCATTTTCTTTCAGGCAATTTTGACCATTGTGCTTTATACCTGAATTCCGTTAGAACTCATTATTTTAATGATGATACTTTCAACTTCAATTTCGCTCAGGTTTGTAATTCATACCCAATAAATATAATGGAAAGAAATCATTGCTGTTTATCGTAATATGTTTTCGCAGGCCAAAGGAATGTTAAACCAATTCCAAGAAGCAGAAGAGTTGCTCGTTATGATACAAAATGAAAAAATCCGCAATGATTTTACTTACATTCAGTGGCTCGCGAGATGCTGTGAGTAAAAATCGGTAGTAAAATTAGTTGAATGTAAAGATTACGTAATTTTGATTTCTCCTTAAGATATCATGAATAAAAAACCCAGACTCGCCTGGGAGCTTTATGAAAGGATGGAGACAAGCCCAGAATCGTTTCAGCTATTACAGGTTTCATTTAATTGTAACTATTACATATTCTTACTTCTGCTATTTCTTCCTCGCATATATCTAATGTTTTCAGTTGGTGGCAAATGAGTGTTACAGAATGGGACAGTTTTACTATGCTGCTAAAGCATTTGACATTCTGGAAAAGTTTGAAGCGTCTCAAGAAAATTGGGAAGGAAAACGGGGTGCTTGCGTTGGAGTGTTTCAGTTGATAATTGCAGGACACGAGCCTAAGTAAAAATAGACATTTGGTATTCTTCTTGACTTAAGAATTTCACTGTAACTTTGATAATTTTTACTATGCAGAGAATCTCTACATGACATCATTACCTTGTTACGCAACTCCCCAAAGCAGAATGCAGAAAAGATTCTTGCAGTCATGAAAAAGTGGGCGAAAGAAAATAGAATAAATCTTTAAATTAATGCATGAGTGCCGTTTGCCTCAATATTGGAAATTCTGTCAGAAGAATGTTAACATGCTAAATTACAGAAAATATTAATGTACCTAAAAAGTATAGGTATTAGCTTCGTCTCATTGGCGTAGACACTATTATACATCCGATTCTGCCTATTTATATACCTATATTACAGAAAGTTGAGACGAACATCGAATTTACATTTATTAAACAGCAATTAAGAGTTTTTGTAATTGAAACCTGTAAAAAAGTAAATACCGAATTTGAAGATCAATCCTAAAAGTCATTCATTAATACACCAAAAAAGGAGTTGAGTTTTAATGTGGAAAGATCCACGATCAAACAAATTAGTAACTTGAATGGAATTGAGATAAAGTTACTGTCACTATTTATCATTTATTGAAAACAGTTTGTTTATACAAAAATAACTTGATTTATTTTACTTTTTGCGATTCCTTGAACATGTCGAGCTTTTTTTACTGTAAGAATTTTTGTTCAATACTTTTTCTGAATAAATAATCCCTATTCATGCATTAAATAAATGCATTCATGAGAGTGTCACACAAAATGTTCCAATGATTCTTAACCAACTAGCCTGGTTATCCAATTATACGTACATTTATAATTCACTGATAGGTATGGTAAAAAATGCGCTGTGTTGAGTAGCCAATGAAAACTTGCTTTTCTATTTCAGGATTATTTTTAACACGTAGGCTACACAGCTCAATTATTCCACACAGTAAAGGTACGTGTTTCGTATGAATGATTTAATTGTCTTGCGCTGTTACTGTTAATAAACTTAATCCTCTTAGCTTCCTGTCACCAAACACCAGACATTTTTAACGTAGCTTCAAAAACAAACTAAAACTTTGAACATACGAAATAGGTAATACATTATAGATCCACATGAATGTAAAGGTAATGCATTATTAGTCTTTAGGCTGAATGAGCTGTCGAAAATAACCTAAACTAATCCTACAAAGATTTTACTCTTTCATGCTAAGAAAATCCACAACATGCATTACATTTAATGTCAAAGTCACAAATGTCTTTAAACGCGATAAGCGAAAAGCATAAAAGCAAAGGAGCTAGAGGAGATGTAAGCGTGATAAATTACGACCATTCTGTTCTTGAATATCCTGGTAAATTGAAACAAATTTTTCGCCTTGGGTAATCAATTTTTAAGGTCGGTTTAATATTATTCTAATATTTTAATCAATTGCTAACTAATTTAATTAACATCAATTTTCTACATATTTATCAACAGAAAAGAAACCTAGAGCAGGCAATAAAAACTGATTCAAGTTAAAGAGAATTATGGACGTCATTCAAAAAAACTGGTTTACTGAAAGAAGTGCTCTCTGGGAGGGGCAGTCGTTTTCAATGGAGGTGAAAGAAGTCCTTTTCCAAGGGAAATCCGACTTTCAGGATGTTTTAGTGATGGACACGTGAGTAGAAATATCTTTGCAGAGTTTAGAATATTTCAAGAGTTTTTTAAACCAATTTTATTTTATTTTAAAGGAAAAGCTACGGCAAAGTACTTGTGCTAGATGGCTGCATACAATGTACTGAAAGAGATGAGTTTTCATACCAAGAAATGATGACATTCGTACCTTTGACTTGTCACCCCAATCCGAAATCAGTACTTATCATTGGAGGTGGGGATGGAGGCGTAGCTAGAGAAGTAGTAAAATATCCACAAGTCGAGCGAGTGGTCCAGTGTGAAATTGATGCTAAGGTTGTAGAAGTTTCCAAAAAGTTTTTACCTTTTATGGCTAAAGGCTTTGACAGTCCAAAGTTGACATTAAATATTGGGGATGGTTTGGATTTCGTGAGTAAATGCGAAAATGAATTTGATGTCATCATCACTGACAGTTCTGACCCTATAGGTATGTCTAAAGGGTATCCCGTTGAAATATCTAATGTTGGATAACATTTAAATTCTCTTTTTGTCACATTGCAGGGCCAGCTCAAAGCTTGTTTGGAGACAAATATTATCAAATGTGCAACAAGGCCCTTAAGCCCGGTGGAATTATCTGCTCACAAGGAGAAAACATGTGGTATCACTCCAGAATAATTAAAACCATGCTAGACTTCTCCAAGACTATTTTTCCTACAGTAAGCTACGGCTACACTTGCATCCCAACTTATCCAGGCGGTCAAATTGGGTTCTTGTTATGCAGCAAAAGCTTGGTAATTTGATAATCATATTAGTTTAAAACGATTTTGTGCCAGATTTAACAAAAATTTTCTACAGGATACCCGATTTGAAGAACCCTTGAAGAAGCTCTCGGATGATGAGATTGAAAAAATGAATTTGAGATATTACAATTCCGAAATACATCGAGCTGCTTTTGTACTTCCCCAGTTTGCCAAACAAGCAATCTTAAATTGAAACTCTGCTTTATCTTGCAACTGCAATCTTGTAAGATGAATTCAATAAAAATCTTCTAATTACAGCGTAATATATTTAGAGATTTGAATGATCTTTTCATCGATTTATTAATACATCATAATATATTTACTCTTATTATCATTTTGTGGTGATAAATAACTGGTTCCTTCTATATTTAGCGTAATTATTTTTTTTACGATTTTTAAATCTCTAATTGTCCAGCAACTTTTATATTGTTATACACAATGTATTTCACTCAAAACACATCTACATTTTCGCGTTGACGCCTCAATAACGCCAGAGTGAGCGTCATCGACCATACATACGTACCAAACACAAACTCGCATCATACACATATCTCCCTAATTACAAAAGACACTATAATATGCCTTCGATTGTGAAAGTGAGAACATTCATGCAACTTTCTCCATGTATTCTCTCTTTAGTCACGCTATTCACCCACAGTTTCGCGCAAATGCACCAACAAAGTTTTTCGAGTTTTGTCAATTCGCATTTATATATTTACGCGGAAATCTATATATATGGTAAAGTTACATTTTTTAATTGTAATAGCCGATTTCTCTGCCACTTGATTAATACTTGGACGCGACAAAAATTTAGAAAATATTACGTAGTTTCATTTTTTAGTGTGAAAGTAACATATTGAACAGAGATTATAGCAAAGTCTAAGAGTTTTCTAATCTGCAAAGTTACTTTTCGCGAAATATATGCCAGGTTGAGTGTCTGATACACATCACCCAACATTTCCGAAGAAGAAAAGCTAAAACAAACTGCAGGCGAGTAACGACGAGATAAAGTAGGTTGGTAGCGTTTAAACTCTGTTTAAAGTTTATTAAAGCACACCTAGTTATGTATGCATGTATTTACGATTGATCAAAAAATGTTCAACTCCCCTACAAACATTTTGGTAGCGACCTTTGTTGTTTTTTTTTGCATAATGATAATTACATACAATATTTCCTCTTTAATTAATAATATGTAACAAATAACATGATAAACTTTTTTGTTAAAACTGTTTACCCTTTCTTTAGTAACTTTTGATTGTTGAAACTACATGAATTGAAATTATTATTCCGTTGGGAGAAAGAGATAACTGCGAGGATTTTTTGATTGCATAAAATGATGGTAGTAGTAGTACACATATTGTAATTGTAGTAGGCTTTGTATAGTGTTTTGGTATGGTTTGCGAAATTAGCATCGTATCATAAATCGTAGTAAATGTGCCTGTCGAATTTTTATAAATTTTGCACTAGACATTTTAAAATTAAATTTTCTCCTACATACTATTCCAAGAAGATAGCACGAAAACCTTCGTCCGAAATATTAGAATCCTACATCTAATACATTCTACTCAGAAAACTGAGGCGTTTTATACCATTACCGTTTCCCAGATAAAAATTGCGCAGTTATGTTCATTCGATTGTACAATAAAGATGGACAAAAAAAACAAAAACACAGAATAGTATTTAATATAGTATAGATTACTATTTCCCCTAAACTACAAGATCTTTTTACCAATAAACTTTCGATTTACTTACTTTATTTATGAATAAAGTGCTCTCCCCCGTAGGCAGTTTTGATCACCATTTTTTTCTCACAGAAACCTTTTATATATTCCGCCTGTCACATGGGTTCAGTTTCAGTCAAAAATACATTACTTGTTTAAACATTTTTTTTTGTGTGAAACTTAACAAGTAAATGTTCAATGTGTTTATGTGTTTTGTAAACAACATGTTTTTAGCTTTTAGTAAAAATCGAGTCGAAATTGTTTGCGCCGCGTCGTCATTATAAATAGGTTGTATGTAATGCTCGTAGATATATTCTTTATATATGAGTGTTATATAGGTAGACAGATATATAGATACAAATTATATATTTTTTGTCACACGATCATCATTTCACACCGGCAATCGTTTCGCTCAATCAATCATGCATCTTCTCCCTGAGATCAATACTTTTCTTGATATTTTTACTTTATCATTCTGTTCTCAACCATACTAACATGCATGACACATTCTGTTCACAAAAAAATTCAAAGTTATACATCATTCGTTAAAATATATTTGGAACTGAAAAAGGAAGTCGAAAGATGTTTCTTTTGAGTTAAAAATTTAAAAAAAAGTTTTTTTTTCCAGAATCCTTATATCGCTTTAGTCAAATCTTCATAAAATCTGCTCAGTCCTTGATACAGAGTTCAAGCCTTGCTTGTTCAAATGTTTCTTTTTACCAGGATTCGAATTTCGATACCTAAAACAAAACAATAAGTTAAACACGCTATATAATATATGTATTGCAAAGTTTTTTTTTCATACATACTTTTATGTACAGAAGTAGTGTAGTGATGATGAATATTTTTTATCAAGCATTTTTGTATCTAAACTTTTTCTCCTACATTTCCCATTTTTTCAATTGCGCGGTAGTAATAGAAAATATAGTTTTCGGTTTGAACGTATCTATAAATGAACAATTTTTATATTTCATAATATATATTGTATATATTACTGCATTAATCAAACAGCGTACGGGCAGCCGGTGTCGTACGGCACAAAAACACAAACACCTAAATAGTTTTATATATACGTTTTTCGTCAAAGCTGATCAAAAAAAATCCATGAATCAGAACAGATTAAAATCTTATGTAATAAGTTCAAAACCTTTTTTTTTTATCTATATATCAGTTCAAGTTAATAACATTTTTTCCTGCCAAGATTCCCAATTCTCAATACAATACTACATTAAAAATTAAATTATTTTTTGGTCTAGTTCGCCTCCCACAGGCGTAATGTTTTTGTATACGTGATTAAATAAAAATCAAAATAAGTAGGGGTCATAAAAAGCTGACGAGACTGTGTAAACTGTTACGGTAAGAAAAAGGTAAACTTTGAAATTGTAGGTAGGTGGTGCACCAAAACTGACTGTTTTAAGGAGAAGGTATCTAAGCTGTCATTACCCGTAGGAGTCAAATAAAAATCAGAAACGTGAAAATAAACGGAGCGAGTAAAATAAAATCAGAATGCCCTTCCCATCCCACTAGCCTAGTTGTATCGTGCGATTAGGGATTGAACAAAAAAAATTCATTTGCCTGCGTTATATAGGAAGGTTGGAACTGTGCCGCAATATAAACGTAATTATTTTGTAATTCCCTAGCCACTAAACACCAACCGAAGTTTACTGACCACATTTTTTGAATAATCGTCGACTCCGACTTAAATAAAACCTAAAAGGATAGAGTTATCCTACATGCTAAGCTATTTCTACTAACAAGTATTCCCAAGTTGACGATGATGGATGAACAATGAACAACATATATATGATGCAGAAAGATAGTTCAAACCCGAGATTCGAATTTGTTGATAAACTATTCAATTTACATGTTGTACTTCATGAATCCTTTCTCCCTTGACCATGCCGCTTGAGGTTGAGCTGGACCAGGATTAGGAGGACCTTGGTGACCTTGGGGGCCATCTGCCCCTCCCCAAGCCATAAACCCAGAACTATCTGGGCCCGGCTGCTGTGAAGTAGCTCCTTGCGGAGTTGGTGCGTTTGCGTGACTGAAACCTGATGGATGGTTGAAGCTCTGTGGTCCTTCGCTCCCTTGTTGACCTCCCTGAATATTGCCGACGAGCCCCCAGCCAGCCTGTTGAAAGTTTGTTTAATTTGAACAATTAGTAAATTGGTTTTCTACAGCTCATTTATATTATGTTTGTATTACCTGATTCAGTGCTGCGGCAACAATTGCTGGATTCACAGGCATTCCTAAAATATTAAACATTAAAAAAAATATTCGTTTTTAAATATGATTAAAAAGGACACAAAAGTGTAAAGTGCAGCATAACCGACATTTTTGTATAACTTTAGATACAAATTAAATGATATAACAAAACTAAACAAATCAGTTGAAAATATGAATACAAATTACCTAAATTTAGAGCACCTAATCCCATTGGATTACTTAAACCCTGTCCTTGGCCGGTTCCAGCAGCACCTCCGCCGAGACCAAGAGTTTGCAAATTCGGCATATCCATCCCTCCTCTACCACCAACTCCTCCACCTACAGCACTCCATCCAGCACCACCTTGACCATAATGTTGGCCGTAGCCGCCACCCATTTTTCCACCGTCTCTCGGTGGAACACCTATTCGCGTTTTCGGATCCCAATAGAAATTTAATCATAACAATTATATACATAACTGGAAACAATACAACGGGACACCGAAACCAAATCATCGTACCGGCGACCGTGTATTCCCCAAATTTTCTCGGATTTACGCGCGAAGTATTCGTTTGGAAATGAATTGAAATACATCTTGTACCTCGATATGGATACTGGTGACCTCCTTGATTCCTGGAAGGGTCAGATTTAGGCGCAGCATTGCTCACATGGACGGACACCCCTGAAAAAAACGTTCCCAAGATATTTACATGGATGAATACCTAAAATACTATTTTTTTTTTTCATTGTCATTGTCAAAAGAGTATTCCAAATACCTTTTACAATATGATCTTCCCCACATAAACTCTGAGCCACCTCTGCTTCTAGAAATGTGACAAACGCAAACGCTCTAAAAGGTTTCGGAATAAAGACATCCGTCACCTCGCCAAACTTGGAAAAATATTCACGTAAATCTTCAGATCCAATATCCTCCGTACATCGGCCTACAAAGACTTTGGCGGGCACATGAGCTTGTTGCGATTCCTGCAAAAAAAAATTAATGCACATTCGTAATCCTTGGGATTGTTATTTGGAATTTAGATTCAGATTAATGATGGAAATCTTCCGTTATGTACCTTCGAGTTAGGAATTTTAACATCACACCATCGGCCCTCAATTAAATGCCGTTGGGATAAAACGCGGATCTGAGACTCATAATTTGCGAATCTAATGAAACCAAACCCTTTAGACTGTCCTGTTTTACTATCTTTTTTCACTTGTGCCATTAAAACCTCTCCAAAAGGTTCAAAGTACTCTCTTAGCTGCTGTTCTGTAGTTTTCCAGGGTAGACCCAATACAATTAAATCTGAACATTTATTTTTTGATGTCTCAAAACGCTTTGACTTGGCAGATGTGTTCTCCAAGTAATCGTCGGATTTCCTTTTATTTTCCGCTGAAAAAAAAGAAAAGAATAATTTTAATTATTCGAAAGTTGGAGTATGTACAAGATAATTATTGTTAGTCAAAACTAGAATATAAATCAGGGGTACCTTTCGGGAAGACACAATAGTAGACAGTATTACCCCAGCCATTATCTGGCGGATGAAACCTTCCATCAACTAAGCGAACACCTCGTAAACTACCAGAGTCAGGATTTCTAAATTTCAGACCACTAGCACCTGGGAACTGAGCCTGAAGCGTAGACAATAACAAAGTGCCATCTTCTTCAGTTGGAACTTCAATTGGCTCCTCCCCATCATCCTCCGCAACTTGTAAATATGTCGACATTGTCCTCTATCGACAACAAACCTTTCTAGACTCCCGAATATTCTAAGCACCTATCTGCAACCTCGACCCTTACAGATTCATACACAACTTTGGTCCGCTTACGTTTCAAAAATCGACCCCACCGCTTGGCAATAAGTGATTGATTTAATACATTATCCGTGCCTGAAGTAAAGAGCTAGTAATTTTAATCCAGAAAGTTATCACATCTAAGCTCAATACCCCTCCGTTACAAAGACTGATATTTGTATAAAATTGGTTTCAAACTAAAATTTCTAATTAATTTAAATCTTTTTCAAGTTATATTAAAACTTATGTAAGAACATTAAAGCAGTTTCATTACGGGTAAAATGAGAAATAAAATAAAAATATTAATATTTTCAAGTAAAGGGATGGTCCAGGGATAAAATCGTTAAAATTCTTTAAATATAATTATTGTCTTGCTATGTTTTATAAAGATAACAAGATTAAGTAAACCAAATGAATGAATATAAATACATTCGTTAAAATTCAAGTTTCACATAATATTATTCTCTACTGTAATATCATTTACAAGAACACTTTCTGCATTTCCTATCTACCTACCATAACTCTAGTTTCTAATAATAATAGGTCGGTTCTTTAGCTCTTTCGAATGATGATTATATAATGCGCAATAAAAATAATTTTTGAAACTATATACTGTGTAGCACGAAAGAAGTAAAATTATATCAATTAGATTCAGATAAGATGGCTGCTTCAGCGAGGTATACAAACAGACGCACTAATAACCAGGCGCACAAATTGACGCATTCAATCGCAAAATTTCGAACACACTTTCAAAATGTCACACATTCACACTAGAGCACCCACAGTCATCCACCGTTCATACTACTATTCATTGCTGCACCTCAAACAATCTGAGTAGCGTATATGCATCGTCGCACCCTCATCCAGATATAAATTAAAAACATTGCACATCATTATCTAATCTTGGTTGCGACGGTTAAGAATCTTTCCATTCCTTGGAACTTATACATTCCACAGAGGAAGCCAAAGGGCAGGAATATACTTGGGAGGAAGGAAACGTAATCTCTCTCCGGCCAACAACGAGTGGAGGGTGAAAAATGTGAAAATTTTTCTCTAGGAAATGGACAGGACTGAAGGATTAAATTACAGCCTAGCTCCTGGGTTTGACGCCCACAAGAGAAATGCACCAGGAGAAGTAACCTGGAAGATAAACGCAAACAAATTAGAACATTAAAAACACAAGAATGCGGAGAAAAAGATCTCTTTTAAAATTTAAGCTTTACGACTGTGATTTTTGAAACTTTTATAAACGCATAACGCATTCACTAATTGTAAGTACAAAAAGTGCGTGTGAAAACTATCTGACACTGCGTGTAGTGAAAGTGAAGTTAAACCTCAAAACGAAAATAATTCGAATACGATACGAACATAGATAAAGGTTCCCGACTAAATTCGTTAACATTACAAAAATTAATGAACATCGTCGAGAATCGTCAGGAATATCAAACAACAGCCACATAAACATTAACAAGTTAACTCAATCCTGACACGGACATGTATGTATAAAAAAAACTTGGAAAACATTGGTAAAAACTTACTTAAAATAGTGTTCACGCGTAGGGTTAAAGTTTAATGAAAATAATGTCAGCTTTTGCGGAACATTGCGGTCTGGAAGTTTAAATATTTGGCCGTGAAATTAATTAAAAGTTTGTTTAGTTTTTGATTGTCGGAAAAAGGCTTGTTCTTATTGCTATTTCACCTTTTCCCTTTCGATCCAGTCAAGATTCAAGAACAGCAGGCAGATACTTAGGAAAACAGAACAGATTAGATACAACCAAACATACATTCATAAACACAGCAGTAGCGGATCAGGTCGAGCATTTTTGCATGCATAGGTACATACATTATGGGTAATGTGTTTAGCAAAATCACTTTTAAAAACTACTTTATTATATGACGGAGTTTATATGTTACGTGCGCTAAAAAATGTAGCTTCGCTTGATGTAATATAAGATGTTGAACGATGATGATCCAATGTATGGAATGGATGTATGGATCGTGTTGTTTTCGTAGACCACGTATTTGATAGTTAGTAGTATTTAGGCAAGGCTCGGTAAAATCCTGCACATTGAGAGTATAATGCATTTGGCTCATGTTTTTTATCATCATCAGTCGTTCCTCTGCTAGTTTTTCACCTCGACTCTCTTCCGTTTCGTCTCTTTTCTCCCTTCAACAGCATATCAAGCCAGCTACAATCAAGAGGTGGTTGGTTTTGGTTTGGTGGTATCGTGGTGGTGGTGGTGGCTTAACTTTAAATTGGCAAAACGTTCACTATCCACCTACGACGACGATACATGTTACGTAATATATAGGCAGGTAATGATGCTCATGTCCTTTTTAGACGTCCATGAATTACTTATTTTATTTTTAAATGTTATTTAAGCTAGTCATACATAAGTAAAGTTTGTGTTGCGAGGTCACTGTATTAAAACAAGACATGTGATGGGGAAGGACTTGATTCAGCCGAGCCCTCTGCTTTACTAATAGGAGTAGGAGACAGGACTTGTGAAGACAGGAAGTTTTGATAGGTATTCGCAAGAAAACATTAAACCAGACTAGCAGGTAAGCAAACCTGCATAACCGTATCTTACTTAATGAATTCTCGCCTTAATTTTAGGACTATGCGTACTATTAAAGCAAAAGCCCAGGATATAATTAATATAAATGTATGGAGGGGGAAACTATTGTGTTTTTTTACCGAGCCATTTTAAATACACCAGGCAAACTAAACTGGTCAATGATCGTATAGATAAGATTATGTTCTTTAAATGCCCAAGTTTATACCTCAAACTGATTTTGGAGGAGCAAGAATATCTTATCTTAGCATGAAATAAACGAAAATTAACCTTTTGGCGATAATTTGTTTGTAATCGTAGTCTAATTCCATGAATTATGAACTTTCCTTTGCAGCAATTATGAAATTATCGACGGTAATCATTTCTTCCGATAGTCTCGTCTCCCAGTCTCAACATTGTTATATTGTGTTTTTTTCGCCAAACTAATAACTATTAACTTGGTTTACGGTATCATTAAAGGTAGACAAATAGAAACCGGTTTAAAGATTCACTTTCTTTAAAAGAATAATTTATTCGGTTTTTTATTATGTTGTATATATGTAAAGTTCACGAAAAATACAGAACTGAAACATTTTGGGGCAACTTGAAAGTTTGAACAAAGACTACTTAGGAAAGCTGCACGGTCTGTGCACTGGGCATTTTTAGTAGATGTCTTCTATTCATAGCAAAGCAACAGCCAAGTTCAAGTTCTTTTAAGCGGGCCATGAAATAAAGATTTTCATTCATAAAGACTTTTGTGAGTTTGTTGGTCATCTTTCTTGATTCTGTTCTCATCACGTCATTCCCATTTTACATTTCATACAAATTTTAGCTAAGCTGATGACCATCCTCTAATAACAATCGTCTCTGGTCTAACAATTTACAATGGAGTCCTTAAATTCTGAGGTAAGCGTTTGTCTTTGAGCTGTTAATTTTCCAAAAATCCTCCTGCGAAAAGAGTTTCCAATAAATGAGCAGTCTATCTATGTATGAAAGTTTTTTTTTAAATTCATTTTATCACATATCTAACAGGGTATATCTTTCCACAAACCTCTACGGAACAGAGATCTTACAGGATCAGGAAATCCCTCAGTATCTAGGAAAAGGAAGAGCCTCCAACTTGGGACGGATAAAAAATTATGCGTTGATGTTCTCCGAACGTTTGAAGAGCCTACGCAGACCATTCATCGAAGATCAGAGCTATATTCAGAGTGTGTAGACAACTTGCGAGATAATTATCACGTAAGTTTTTAATTTATGACTTTGTTTAAATATTATAAGTCATTAAAATTTTTTTTTTTTAAATTTCTTGTCATTAATTATAAATAGAGTGTTCAGCAGAAGTTCAACAAACACCTCACCGAAAGGTTTTCTGAATTCATGAAATCAAGTTTACGTTTGCTCTCTGGAAATCAGGGAACTCTACCCATCGGAATAATTGAGTCAGGTTTATCTGCAACAGAAAACTCGGCTCTTTTTGATTATGTGGAGGAGAAACTTCAGCTTCTAAATCATGAATTTGCGGAAAATATAATCGCAACTCGTGCAGACTCTGCGTCCTGTTCTTCAACAAAAGCAATTTTTCAGAAAATTTGTTCTCAAATTATTAAGGCTGTAAGCTCTTTACAAAAATATTTTAATTGTTTTGATTATTTAGCGCTAGATAGTTTTCAAACAGAAGCTAAACGTTTTTGCAATGTTTTCTAGATTGAAGATCGTAAAGAAAGTCAAGGCGTTTCACCCAGTGAAAGCAAACAGGATCGAAAAGAACCTCATTATAGTTTGTATGATGTTAAACTGCGTTTATCTGGAGAAAAGGGTTACAAGATCGCGGTTATGATTGAAGATGTGGAATATTTTGCTGGTGGCAGTATCATGCAATTGCTTACCTTGATTGGGTAACATAATCTGCTTTATTTCTTTCTTGAATTTTCATCCTCTTCTATTTATACGCAAGCAATTTTAGAAGAAAATTTTTTTTTTGTTGGGTTTTAGTTGTGCAGAATTACCGGTAATATTCATTTTTGGGGCAACGCATGCTCACTTTGTGAATAATTTGATTCCTCTGAACCACCCCTCGCAATACATGCTGGAAAAAATTTATTCTGTTTCATCTGAGGAACGGCTGGATGATTTGATGAGACGAGTAAGTTTTAACAATTAAGCAATAATGATGTCATGTCATGATGTTTTCATTCTTGATTATTTTCATATGGGTACGAGTGTTTTCTTTTTTTATTAGGTTCTATTTAACACAATAACTCCGTTCAGGATATCTGGTGAAATTGTCTCCTACTTGGAACATCTTTACAAAGAAGAAAATTTTTCGATCGAGTACATTTGCAACTCAATTGCTGTAAGTGGCAAACCGAAAAGCATTTTATTCATATTCAAATTTAATAGTTTAAGTTATATTGCTTGGTCTGATTTTTTCAGGTGTGTATAAGGTATCACTTTCTTACCGCCAAATCAGCGTTTTGTTCATTTGAAAAAGCGGAATATTATGACGAAAGAGCGAAACAGAACTTACTGGACTTATTAAATAATGAATTAGTCGGACGATCAGGACAAAGTCCGAGGAAACGAGTGAAGGTTAAAATGAGTGCGGCAAATCTGGACGAATATGTGGACTCTTCTCTCAAGGATTTGCAGAACTGGTTCACGTTGTTTCAGGTTTTGAGTTTTATAAACTTAAGATTGATTGATAATCCACTAGGAAGCTCGGTAATTAAAAAAATAAATAAAATATTCCAGATTAATAATAAAACGTTTGCTTAGTGTTTTCGGTTGTCGTTGAATTGTTCTTTACTTGCAGTACTGCCAAATGTACGTATCTTGCTGTCAAGAGAAAACGAATTTGAGCAGTTGTGATGAAGAAAATCCTTTGCCTAGGACGCTAACCGCTGTATGTTCCTCTTCGAAAGTAGATTTCTGCTCTATTCTTCGAGAGTGTATCGTATTTTTAAAGAGTAAGCGTGCATACCGTGTTACTTCGTTTGTAAAGGTCAATTTTGTGCCTTATGTGTTTAATTTAAATATGTAACGCTGTGGGGGACCTTTTACAGGTGCACGAAACTTACATGAGTGTACTTTGACGCTAAAACTCTCTACGGAATTTCAAGAAATACTTGACGAATTAGATAAGAGGGAAAACGAATTGCAGTCAAGTGATAACGCTCTAGAAGGCACTCAGAAACCGATAAGAATTAAAAGAGGGAAAGGAGGTCTAAAGGAGCTACAAGAAGTACGTTAAGACAAGGAAATAAAACAGTCTACTTTTCCGAAATGTAAACAATTGGGGTTTGAAAGGAAATTTTAACTAATGTTTTTATATTAGGAATTAAAAGAAAGAATGCGGAAAACTGATGGGACTTCAGCAATATACGCCGCCAAAACTAGGTTTGATAGTTTCATGAAACAGTCGGTGAAAAAGTACTTGCCACCTTTGTCGTCTTTGAAGTTTTTTCAGGTAAGGCCAACGTCATGAAATTCAATGTCGTTTAAAGTATATCTTACGATTAACTTTGTCCTTTAAAATTTTAATTCTCTTAGGCATACATTTACTCAGATCTCCCTCAGTTAATTAATACAGTGTCACCAGCAAACTCTTTGAAGCTTCATGAAGATCTTGCAAATCCTGGATTTTCTTTAAAAGTATGGTAAAATATTTAGAGAGTAAAGGCGAAAAATAAATATTCAATTGTTAAGTAAATTATTACTAACTTTTAGTGCGAATGCTGCTTCTCGTTGGAATCTTCTTCAGTAGACATCAGCTTACCTGATGCGAGTATTTTACATAAATTGATCTCTGAACATACTACCAAAAAAGTGGATCTTAATCTCATTTATCGTGTAAGATTTAAAAACTTTTTTTTTAAATTAAGAATTATTTCTGGTAGTTGCGATTAAGTATTATAATATTAGCTGAATTTTTGCTAGTCTTTTCTTCAAGTAATGGACCAGATGCCAAGAAAACCTAAAGTTCGTAAAGAAGTACTTGAAACATCCTTCTTGTAAGTTAAAAATTCTTTTGAACTTGTAGAAGCACTTTTGCGATCTTAGCATTGCAAAAGTATTTTCATTGAATATTTTGCATTTCAAACAGGGTTCGCTTCCGACGAGGTATTGGAGAACTACAGCATATGGGGTTCTTAAAACGCTCAAAGTCAAAGCCGGATGAAATAACAAGGCTATCTTGGTGGTGATAAGCGTTGAAAAAACAGCATTGAATTTCTGATAAAACAGACATTTGACTTCTTTATTTATAAATATCAAACTATTTTTGCAAGAAAGTATGGATCAGATATGAACATTGAAAAAAATCTTCGTAATCTTAATAAATTGTAACTGTTTGACTCGTAATGGTTTCTATTCATAGCACATTACACATATTGAACTGGGACGTTTGTCTTCCTCAGCAACATTAAATGAAACAACCATGGCCATCAAAATTATGGCCACGTGAATTTTAATTTTAATCTGGTCTCATCCTACCAATAATGCCTCCTTTACCAAGTTTGAAGCTTACCAAATAGGAAGGCATAATGTTGACGATGAATTGATGAATACAATGCAATTTATGATTTCTGAAGATAATTAATTCAATAAATGGCAGTAACGGTTTTTATGTAAAACACTAATTTTTATTTTTTCACATGGAAGTTTCTAACAATAAACGCCTACATTTCCTAAATTTCAAAAATCTAAATAATAAAAGAAAAAGAATGCAAAGCAATAAGTACAGAATAATAGTTACTTTTATGACATGCAAAATTGAAACATTACAGTTTTAGTATTATATCATAGAAGTATGTCCATTTCCTTTAGTTCCGTACGTTTTTTGTGCCCCACTTCCCAGTCACCAACCAGTGGTACCAGCTTCACAATCATGCACTCACTCTGTAAAAGAATCTTTTTTGTTGTTGCTTCATTATTATTCTTTCGATGAAGTTACTATTTTTTCATAAAAATTATACCGATCGACTGAATATTTTTTGAAACAAAAGATGTGAATTTTACTGTCTATTGAAAAATTGGTTGGAACTTCAAATTATCAGAACGTAACATACATTTTGTGTTGTGTATATAAGAGTGTAAAGCTGGTTTAATAATAACTGTAGTATTTAACGTATATCGTAAAAACCGTACCCATGTCCTTTTCATACAACTACGTAATTTTTCAGTAAGTTTACATACATAATGTACAATTTATTTTTCAATCGTAGATTGTAGTACCATCTTGTCTCAAGTGTTTTCTACTACAATGAACCCAACTCAGCTCAAACAATTGTAGCTACCGCTGTGTGTTGTTCTCTAAATTAACATTTTTTATGTCAGTTGTTTTACATCATTGGCTAATGTAATCGTCCAAGAAAAATTTCTATGAAAAGCCTTGTCACAAAAATACATTGCATCTAACGGCTTTCTATAAACTAGCTACAACATTGGTGATGGAAAGCTTTAAACTTAATTAGCCAAGTTTCACGATTATAATATTATAATCTGAGCAGAGCGGTTTTTTTTTTCAGGGCAGTTACCTTTACACTAAATAGTTGAAAAATTGACAGCATTTCTAATAGCTCATACTTTCAACGCAAATGCAAAAAAAAATCCTAACACTACAAATGGAATAAAAGTAGTAAGTAAATACAGTAAGTTAAAATTAGGTAGATTTTTTATTGTAGGTAATACACGTAAAATTTTAGTTTTCCAGAATACTAAGTTATTTACGTCCCTTTGTCCAGATTTTGAAAATCACTTGTACTGTGCCACATTCAGCAAATAGGGATAATCATATCTATATCCTAAACACTATAAAATTTTTGGTGAAAATTTTCACAACCCCTTTCTCTCACATTTTTCTAATCTAAATACTACCTGGCATATTTCGGGTAACGCTTAACTTCAAGCCTGTATCAATCAATTTATAGCTCATGCTAAAAATTTAAAATTTTTTTCCAACCCTATCTGATTTATCTCAACCTAGTAATCAAATGCGATACAAACTTTGCTAGTTGCAAGTATAAACTATAAATTTCAAGATAAACACGAATTTAATTGATGCATGATGTATTACTAATATATTTTGTCATCTCAAAAAGACATTTTAGTTTTTAAACCTAAAGATCAAAAAATTGTGACGTTTCTTTTTTTATCACAATCTAAACTACGATGCATTTCATTTTTTATTTAAAAAAAAGTCATTAAAGTTAGTGGTTACAACGGTTCCTCTATAAAATCAAAACCGTGTAGTTAATAATCAAGTGCATTAATGTTCTCTGTTACATATAATAAACTTTACAGTTAGTCGTTTTTCATTTCTCGTTGTATAAGTTAGTGCTTTTCACTTGTTGTTCATTGTTCTTACACCTACTCCAAAATTGGAAGGCTAAAAAGCTTCTACAATTTACGGTCGGACATGTAATTTATTTGAATAAAACACAAGCAAAAATGTACGTCTCACTAGAGCGATCTGAATCGCTTTAAAAAACTAAATGTAAGAAGTATTAAATTTTACATTCAACACATTTAATAACAAACGGAATTATTCATTATCCGGCAATTTAAAGGGTAATTTTAAATGTGAATTCTTTAAAAAAAATCCGAGTGCCTATTCAACAAAATTGATTTTTTCCAACGGACAAAGTAAAAACTATTCATCTATCGTTTTTCCGGAACGGAAGTGTTGGTTGGGTGAACTCGTTTATCAGTAATTGTTCTCATATAGTTTATTAGATCTGGGTGTAGTTATGTATGTTTCACGTTTCGAGTCCACGTCATATCAGTTTTCCGTATATGCACACGGTCCGTTTGGGGTTTGATGGGTGTCCCGTCTAATGTAGTTTCATCGTTGGAATTCAGGGAGGTGATCAAAATCAGGAGGGGGAAGTCAGTGAAAAGAACAGGTAGTAGATTATTTTTTTTTTGTCTTCACAGGAAATAAGGAACAAAGGAAGGCTGGATGGAACGCGATTGGTGTGAAAGGAATTGAACAGGAATGAGGTGAAATAACTGAATGGACTCAAGTCAATGAATTCCAGTTCGTCATCTAGATATACAAGAAAAAGAAAGAATATGAGTACACTAAAAAAAATTTTGCATTGGGTATTAATGAAAGTAAATGATTCCGCGCCGCCTATTCACACAGACTTATATTTTAAGGCAGAGCACAGATTATTTTTGTATTCCTAAATACGAATATCAAGTGTTTATCGTGATGTAACTAGAACTGGACTGGACGGAAACGTACTTTGTGTGAACTTACTCTAACACTGACCTTTATTTTGTGAATTCCAAACCGCTATGAAAACTAAAAACTGAATACGTGAACTCTAAATTCAAAGGAACCCATGAAAATACTACTTATATGAGCTTAGCGAGCGATACATACCTAAACGATTTAAATATGCCGCCTGCTTACATAACACGCTGTAAATGCCGGTCTGTATAAAAAGGCTTTCTATTTTGCTCGAATATCAATCTAGGCTCTTGGATAGTATCGGGTTTTTTTTACCTGAACGTTGGACATGGAAGCATAAGACATTAATCCAAAATATCAGAATCCTATTAGAGATTCCTATCTGATATATAATATATATAATATAATATATTATGTTTATAATACGTATGTAAAGATTTACCTATATATTTTCTTTTCCTTTAATGTATTCATGTAAAACCATTTCTTATACTTAGTATTACTTAAAGCTACTGTAGTGTATAGCATCACCTTCTTCATATCGCCAACAAAATTGAGTAATACTATGTCAAAAAAGCTCTCTAAACCTTTTCATTATTTTCTTCTCTGTACATTATCATTTATAATACTCCAATAGTTGGAATGTCCTTGGATGTTTATAAAATACATATCTTTTGTTGGCAATTTAAAATTCTGACATCAAAAACTTTGAAAGGCACCTCGGCAAACATATTGGCTCACAACATTGCACAACACTAAAACACTTATGCTATATGTTCGACGAATTCATAAATTAATATCCTAAGGTTATTTACGTATATTGATTCGAAAGAGAATTTGAGGTAGCACGTACGTCTTGCCTGCTATCGTTATACTTTAAGTCTATTAAGTTAACCGTGGAATGAGCAATTTTTTAAATTACAATGACGTATTAAAGAGCGCTCAATTATAATTTATCCGATAATATTACCAAAATCTTGCACGTGACACACTGATCTGTTTCAAAAGTCACCATTTTGTTTCATTGTTTTTGCTGAACCTAATATTTGAAAACCCAGCACCTTTCATTTCATGATAAGGAGAATTTCTTCTCCTGCAGCACCATATATACGAATGTATTGTGGGATTGTACTTTCATGTAAATCTAACAAATTAATTGTATCCGAGTTTTCCGAATAATTCACTGGTTTCTTGAGTATGATGATAAAATTTAAGTGGCAGAGTTATAAAATAAAAACTTTTTTATACGACAGCTAAAGAAAAATTGATTTTCTTATTTGGTCGATATATAATATTAAATTTCACTATATAAGAACACATTTTTTGCTTAGAGTGCCTTCATCATTTAAACCCACTCAAACATCGCCACACCAATCACCGCGGAACCTCATTTAAATGACGCTTTGAAACTGGATATATGTATATATAGTTCAAGTTCAGATCTGAGTCAGATTCCCGAGTAAAATGCTATGTCAAATCTCAGTCACGTTTATCTAAAACAGGACTTTTTTGCCCAACCATTTTAAAGCATTATCTCAGAGCTACAGTCGGCTCGTTGACGTACAAAAATAGTACACTCCGCTGAAAATATATAAAATCATTAAGGACTTTTAAAAAGTCGCCAGAGTACTAACTATACCAATCACGTATCGCTTAAAAACTACTTACTAAAATTGCACTTTACATTTGGTACTTAATATTGCACATATAACAAGGGTATCAGCTTATCTGTTAGAAAATATATGCGGAGTAGGATTTCTTTGATCAATATATGAACAAAAATTGATGGAATGAGTCATTGATGATACTCATGATGAAACGCTTTGTGTGAAAAACACTTTCGCCAATAGCCTTTTTCCACTGACTACCAAAGAAGAGCCTTGACGTAAATCTATGCATCTGGTTGCTTTAGAGCTTGTGNCCTTGACGTAAATCTATGCATCTGGTTGCTTTAGAGCTTGTGGATGGGTAGACACTCCGTGATCATCTCATGGCATGTTAAATACGTGCAAATATCCTGACAATATCACAGAATTAAAACATTAAAAATCTTTCAAGAAACATTCAAGACTAACCTGAAATTCATTTCTGGACGGGCGAGTTTCGAAATTGGAAATAATGACTCAATTATCCTCATCACAATCCATTTTTGCTCGCTTACATTTCTGGTCAACATTGTTTCCTCCACTTGAGTTTCCAGCTGAATTAGGGTTTGCATTTCCCCTTTGGTCCTGGGGCTCCGCAGGAAACACTTTAAGTCGCATTCCACAGATTTCCTGGCCATGAAGCGTCTATAAAAAGTAGTAAAGAAAGGGTTGGTTGGATATTCCTTGTTCAGACGAGTAAAAATTTTACTTGACGATAAAAAGTTTTATTTAGGTCGTACATTTCTGGCTTCATCAGCAGAAGTTTTATTCGCATATTTTGCGTAGCCAAAATTCTTTCCATTGAGCATGAATATATCAATAAGATTTCCAAAACGGCCAAAAGTATCTTTTAAGGCATACAGTGGAGGTGGACTTGGATGGCACACAACAAACAATCTGGAAAAAAAGAAAGTTATAAAGCATTATAGGAATTACAAGTTTTGGACTACATTACCTTTTTAGTCGAAACTGAAAGAGTATTATTATGTTAATTGCATCATACCGTTCCAAAACTTGGGAATCAATGGGTGCAAGGGGTTGGGGAGCTGGAAGTTTCACGGAGCAGTAGGAAGGATCGTATGATTCTCCAGGCTGACTGTGAGGATGGTGTGGCGTTAGACCTGCTGCTTGAATAATGGACGTGGCTTGAACAATTGTTTCCGCAAGAGTGGCAAGATCTGGACCAATTGCATTGCCTGATCTTGGAAGAGGAGCAATCTGTGCAGGGGGTCCCACAGTTGGAGAATTGCTTGTCCCGTTATGCATGATGTTTGACTGGGGTAAAGGGTATCTGGATTGAGGGTTTGGAGGTCCTAACAGACCTGTGCCTTCAGCAAAAAATACTATAATGTTTACTCAGTAAACGGTTAAAAACAAACTTCAAGTAAATCCTGAAAAAACACAATCAATGTACCGGAACGAATCGAGGGATCTGATACAGCTTCAAACTTGACGATAAGTCTATGGCCTGGAGGATACTCGAACCCATGGAGTTTCTCTTTCGCATAAGCGGCAGCTTGTGAAGAATTGTATACAACGGTAGCATAACATTGGCGAGTCTTTTGATCATGTCTTACATTACAATAATCCAACCCAGGGAAAAAATCGCAAAGTCTCCAAAGCTGGTCTTGATTAAGACTCCCATGTGCAACAATATTTAAGCGGGCCGGAACTTCATGGTGTGATTGGTGTGAGTGTTGATGAGCATGCTGGTGACCATGATTCACCAGTGGTTGAAAGGCAGTATCCACTGAAAAATCGTGCAAGTCATCTGTACCACGTGACCAATTAAAACCGTTTAGAATGACTAGTAAATATAATCAAGCGTGAAAAAGGTGTATCATCATAAAACATTAATCATCCTTCTAAATCTCTAACACATAACATATTAAATAGAAACGCCTTTATTCAGTCAATCAAAGCCGCATCTAAACCATCCAATCGATTTTACACAAAAAATAAGAGTTTATACATGCATTTTTGTAATGCACGTAAAATTTAAAAAAAAACTAGGTAAAATACAAAATATAGGTATCTGGATACGGCTGATTTTTTTTAAAATCTATCTTTAACTGAAAAATCAATTAGAGTTCACTTGTAAGAAATTTAAACGAATACAGAAGAGATTAAAGTTCAAAAGGAATTTTCTGCAATAAAGTAGAAAGAATTAAAAATTATAATAATTCTAAACCCGTTTGCAAAAGTAAGTTTAAATGCTTAAAGGAAGGCTTACACGTAAGCTCATATCAGACACGTTTCGGATCCTTCGCATCATCGAAGTAATCATAATATCATTTAAAACGAGTGTGTATCAAGTAGACTAAATTCTCATCGGAGAAGATATAGACATTGTTGTACATCTATAGTTTGTTGCAAAAGGCATCTCTATTAAGAAGGAATACTACTTACATGGACCTGTGGTCGAACCATGGGCACTACTGTAACGATCTTCCGCAACTAACTGCTTCTGTGGACGTGGCTCTGCAAAAACCGGCTTAAAACTCCGATCACAACCTTCGAATGCTTTTGCTGCATGCGATATTCTAGGAGAAAAGGGCAAACGAAAACATCCCCATTTTATTAAATGCATCATGTTTGTATGAATATGAATTAAGCATAATATTTTTCTTCTAGTAAAATCAGTTTCTACTTATGTTCTAAGCTCCCTTGAAATTTTAGAGTCTACTAGTCATCATAACGTCTAACTAACCAAATAACACTAACAAAATCCAAGTACTACTCTGCTACTTTCTGCTAATGACCTCGCTCGACAGCTTCATTTTTTACTACAAATCCTATCCTAGTGGAACGATAAACAGGAATGAAATTAAGATTTTTAGATACAAATGCATCTGATATTCTATACGACTTCATCCAGGAGGAGAGCGGAAGTAATACAACCATCTTTATTAAGCAAGGTTTGACCACTTCTTCAGATTTTTGGCTCTGACTTTTAAAACACCACCACTGAAAGGGAACATCATAATTGTGAGAGTTGAAAAAAATGGCTACATGATGAAAATTTTAACTCTTCCCAGTAGTAGCTGATTGACGAAGTCATTTTCCGGTACTAAAACAATTGGTTCGAAAAAGCTTGATTTTGGCAGCATATCAGTTTTTAACCTAACCAATTCGACAGATTTATCCAAACTGCAGCATTATGAGCTCACGTTTCCATCATTCAGTCTAGGCTGAGGATTAAGCAGAATGCAAACTTGTATACAGTCAATGTAGCAATCAAGAATTACACTACAAGCTTACATTTATGCATTGAACTTCCGGCTAAGAACAAAGATTTAGTCTTACCTGTGAAATTTCACATATGCGTAGCCTTTGCTTTCTTTGGTGTTTCTGTCACGGACAACATTACAATGTTCTACATCTCCAAACTGAGCGAAATGTTCTTTTAAGTCCGTTTCTGACATTGATTTGGGAACAATAATGAAAAGCCTTAACAGCCGTTCCTCCTCATTCATCTCTCGCTTTGATCCTTGGTCTCGACTGTTGGCTATTAGAACTTTTAGGGATTTGGCGTTATTTCCTATGAATTTTCCATTCATTTCCTCCATCGCTACCGCGGCCTCTGAAGTCTTGGCATATTTGATATATGCCACCCCTAAACAAATTCAAATTTAATTTAAAAAAAATAATGTTAATTTAAAATTATAGAGCAGCAATTATATGCATTATGCGTAATTAATGTCATTTTACTAATTTTTCAACACATTTCATCACTCGTCGTTCATTAAGATGCTTGCATACATATGAAGGAATAAAGCATACCTTTTTACACACATTGTGTCAAACATGCATTATCCAACAACTATAACTCACTTAATTACTATTAATATTACTAGTGCAGATTTAAATTGCAGCAAGCCTGCGTTATTATTAGGCAGGAACTTAATGAGGTCATGAAGTGATAAGGTCAGGTCACTTTTATAATTATTTAGGGCAATAAATATCATCAAATTAAATGAAACGCGACACATTTATTTATGTATTTATATTTACAGGAAGAAATTGGGATGTTGTCAAAACTTATTGCATTTTTTGTGATAACAAAAGCAAATACGACGACCGCCGCTGTTGGCAGTTAATACATGTGATATTGACAGATTGTAGTTGATGAGATACCCAAAAACTATAATTTATAGCTCATTTTATTTAAACGAGCACGTTCCGAAAAGATTTCCTGAAATTCTTCAATCTGCATAAACTCATGAAAACAAGTATGAAATGCAGAACTTCACAGCCTCAAAATATCAGATCGGTAGAGGGAACTTTATTTTTCCTCGGGCTATGAAGCGTGAAATAAAAACTGTACGCACGCATTTTAAAATATAAAAAACAAATTAAAGGAAATGTAGAAAAAAGATGGGAAGAGTTTCAAAAGATATTTACAAAGCACATCATGACCGAAAGACTTGCTGTCACAAAACAATAATCTATTCATTTCATTTCGATTGCTGTAATTCATGATTTGTATTTTGCATTTTTCATATTCAGTTTTTGCATTTGCAATGTAAGTAATCTAAAGCAAGTGCCTTACTTATTCTTTCGATTTCCTCATTCGTTACGTCCCTACATACATACAGTGTATAACGACTATGGCTTTAGTGTGTGAATATCTCGCTGTACATATTAAAATTCCTACGAAGCCAGGAAGGGTATCGTGGATTCAAAACAAATGACTTTTTTTCTTAATCTCTGACTACAAACCAAGCAAGACTGGGAGTATAAACTTAAATTGCGTACGCATTAGCTAAGCCGAACCTATACAACTTTTTCAAACTTGTTGGGATATAAAACGACAAAAAGGAGAAAAAAAAACTTGGTAAATTCATGAAGCAACCAAAATAAAGCTACATCATATATTATATTTTACATGTTATAATACTCATGCTCAATGCATGCATATTAATAGAACGGGTAGATACTAGATACTTGTACG
>JAANSQ010000223.1:0-31055 GCA_036850885.1 Lepidocyrtinus dapeste
GAATGGGAGAAAGCTTCTAAACTCAATCAAAAGAGTAGGGTTTTTAGAGTGTTTGGAATAGTTGATCAACAAGATCAAAATTAAAATAATAAAATTTTAATCAAACTGGCACCTTAAGCTGATTTGGAGTTTTTGAGAAAACAATGGCTTTTATTTGTTAAACTACTTGTACTGTAGCATTACTGTCCCAAATTTTTTGTCGCAAATATGTACAATAATTCCTTTAGAATTTGTACTTGAGGTCGCTCAACTTGACGGCGAAGATTGCAGATTTCCCCACGAATTGCAAAAAACAGCTGATTTTGGAAGTGTTGCTAAACTCAAACATTTACATCAAATAATATGTTATCAAAGATGCTTAACTCGAATCTGATATCGAAACTTCAAAATTTTGAACACAAGTCCCGGAAAATGAAATACCAGCTGATTTTGAAGTTTCACTACAGTTAAATATTCACATTAATAAGCATGTAATCGAGGACACTGAGCTCGAATCTGGAGTCGAAATTTCAATATTTTGCCTACAGGTCTCAGAAAGTAAAAAATCGATGCTTTTTTAAATACTTTCGACATACAGACAGACGGACATGGTAGAATCTATACTAGCCATAGCTATCTTCCTATTAATATTTACCATGAGAGTTAAATGTTCGTAATATGCATAGCGGCTTAGCCTATGTAATAAACCAAGGATCTATTTTCTTCTTAAAGAACGTACAGGAAATGAGCTGGAAGCTGGGGAAAAGAGAAAAAGACGGTACGACAACCTAAAGAAAGGACCCTAGACTAAAGTATAAGCAACCCCAGCAAAATTGAATTTTGAGCTTTGGCCTTCCCTCCACTTCAAATCCCCGGTTAATTAAAAAACTGGGGAAATGTGATAAATTCCTTGTTGGCAGCGGGAATCATCCAACGATCCAACCGTAAAAAGTGGTTAACTCGGTAACTCTCTAGCATAAAATGGCATTGTTGAAGCTGTTTTCATTTTTGAAGTTTAAGTTCAACCAGAGAAAACTACGCCACGCAGCACACTATGTGTCCATCAACTCAGAACCATTACCAAACCATTTTTAGACTTGAATTGGGGTAAAAGTTGACATGATGATTACTTATTACCCTGTTGATTCCTTTTTTTTCTTTTTAAATGACTTTCAATTTTATTAATATCGCTATACGCGTTTATCAGTATTCCTGGGTGGGAACTCGATGAGAGTGGGAATCTCTCTGTAAACCACCTTTGTGAGTGGGTGTACTCTCTCCATCCTCCCTCCTCATTATATAATTTAATGATGTTGAGTACAAGAATGAGTAAACTCGAAGAACATGCACCTTATTACGAATTTATATTTGCGTAGAGTATCCATTGTTAAAAAAGCCATTTCTCTGTGAAACTGTAAAATCACAATGGAAGAAATATCCCTTTCTTCTTTCAAAGTAAATGAAAGAAAGCATGAAAAAATACAATAAATTTATACATTTGGAGGGATACTTCATGGGAGAACAGAGAATAGCGAGTGTTTTATTCGTTTAATGTGTTTAATTACTCCAAAGTATAATGGTCTTACAAGGAGAGGTATGGTATGGTTCATCCTAAAACTTCATCTGAAATATCGATTATAGCTAATTTTAATGCGTAGATTACGATGCTGGTGTCTAAAAAAGTGTACAAACTAACGATTGAATTTCATTAATGAACAAATATAAATGCTTACCCTTGTTACTCCTGTTAAATACTTACGACATATTTCAAACGCTGTTTACACCGCCAGGCGCCAGACTTTACATAAGCATGTTTTTTTGATAGATTTTGTAGTTTTGGAGTAATTTTTACTAGGTTTTGGAGTTTAAGGTATGGAACTAGTGGTACTCAGGCGTTTTTGAGGTAATATGACTTACTTTAAACTACCACTGTCATATTCTACGTGGACAAATTAGCCATTAGACATATTTTTCAGATTTTTTTCTAGAAAGCATTCCATAAGTTTCCTTTTTAGTCTTGTAGAACAAATCTACACGGAGGTATGGTGTTGCATCCCTACGTAATAATTTGGAAGCACTTACACGTTCCTGTAAATTAGACCGCAAAGTCTAGAATACATGATGTAGCTAGAGAAATTAGAATGTAGAAAAAAAAGGCAGCGATGACGGAGTACTACTAAAAGGCACATCAACAAGCGCATTAACTCCCCATTATTATTACAATTATAGGATTGTACGCAAAGAAACGAATGTTACGTAGCAATTTTTAGGGGGTAGCATGATACCGCTGTAGTTATTTTTCGTTTGCGAGTTGAACAACACGACACGTTAATTTTCTCTCGTAGGTCCTCCACACTGGAGAAGTTTGGAGTAGGGAGACAAGCCTGGGAAAAAATGAGTATAGCTCTTGAGTGGACGTGTTCATGTGGGTATAGACATAACTTCATTTACCTCGAGTGAACTAAGTGGAAAAGGCTTTTAGCACGATACCTTTCACTTGTGCCTTAATGGAATCGAAATGAATACATTAGCTTGATTTTTTTCCCTACTGTCTAGGCTCTCCTTTAGGATCGTCACCGCCACTGGCCATCACATTGTAATTATTGTGGTGGTGCGGAATGTAGTACTTTTTTTCAGAAATTAAAATGTAAATTCATAATATAAATGCATGTCTACATGAGCTCATAATAATTGTAAAAAGAGGAAGCTTCATGGAGGTTTTTTTTTTATGAAAGTACATGCTTTCCACTCAGTTCTACCCTCCGTTGTAATGTAACGCATGCATTAAGTAAACGCTCCAAGGTATGTTCCATGATGTGAGATGGAGTGATACGACGTGATGTGCTGATGCGCATTCAAATTACCAGAAAGAGAATGTTATGCTAGGCTTTCGCAGAAATGTGACCATACGAACTTGACTAGCTTTTAGTACAATCATGTTTTCACAATGAAATACCTAATTACAACGTAGAATGAAGTTACCTGGGTGAGTTGCTCGTATGAGCTATTAAATTTTCGACTGAAGAGTATAAACCATCGTAGTTATTTGAGAGGGTGATGTTTCAACAAAATTTTAGTTTTTGAGAGGAACCAGTTGGGTGTAATATTTGCTGTTAAAAGCTGTGAAAACGTAGCTGAACATAAATTTTGAAAGAGTTGTAGCATGTAAACTGACAAGGGAAGTACTCGGGTCAGGTATCGCTGATTGGGTGGAAAACCTCATGCTTTGCTTTACCAGATTGCATTTGACCCAAAGCAAAGCATTTTGGCATCTGGTGGCCCTTTATCGGAGATATAAAAAACCTAATGATAAGCACTCTGACTCATTCTAGAGTTACGGGGGCAATATAAAAGCATAAGTATATGTGAGCAACGCAGAATGGTAGCCACAGTATTGACCAGTAAGCATAGTAATTTTTATAAGTCAAGGGTCAAAAAAGTACTGGAATATTTTAAACAATCAAATACCAAAGTTAAAATCGGCGGGTCTACGCATTTGAGAGTTATGGCGCGGACGGACAGATGGACGGACAGACGTACACATCAAAATCAATACTTAAGCTCAGCTACTTAATAAAAGCATTATAGAATGACTGCAACCTGGCCCGCGGTAACACCTGTCACTATACCAAATATTTTTGATCTGTGTTAAGGAAGCTATGTACTAAAATGGTAGTGGTGCCTCCTATCTTCATTTAAAAAACTACTTTTTTTATTTAATGTAGTTTCGCCTAGAGAAAGTTTATGGCTTGTGGCTGGCATCTCCGTAGCTACACTATTATCTCATAATGACGTGCGGAGACAAAAAGCATCATCATTAATATGACTAGTTTCCTTCCACAATTTATGGGAAATTATATAGATTCTTGATATGATTTCCCCTACCAATATCCCCAAAAGTATAATTTGAGGAGGAGGAAAAAGCAAAGTTTTACACTGATTCCTTTCCTTCTGAAAAACTTTTTTTTGCAAGGCAACTTACTCCAACAAATAAGTGCATGTCATACTTTCTCTGACAAAGCTATTAAAGTTTCGAAATGAGTACAAAGTTAAATAATACCCACGAAAAGAGAACTTTTTTGCCAACTCGCATTATCAGTGTCGTTAGTGCGTCCTATAAAAATGTTTTTTGGGCGATCATGAATATCATATTTAATATATTTACTGTATTCCCCCCAGAGAAAATGAAACATCGTGTTTACACTAGAGTAGCCTGAAGCCAGCCAGAGGCTTCCTAAAATCTTGAAAAAAAACTTTCCTTTGCGAATCAAAAAGTATTGAATGCATTCATAAACTAAGCGATACGCTTCATTTATGTTGTGATCTTTATTTAAGGTGTGTAGGTAATCGGATTTACCATGGGAAGACTAAGTCGATATAATTTGGCCGTTGAGTCGTACACAGAATATTTTCTTTCCATTGGTTAACACGATTCCATTAAAAGGCTACAAAGTAATAAGTTGACTTACATCATGTAGCTTATGATTACGGAAATGATATCCCGTGGTCAGCTCTCGCTGTTCTGGGTACTAGTGCCTACGCTTTTGTTCCCTGTTTATCTGCCCAACAAAGTGGAAACCGAGTACAAAGGGAGAGAAAGGGAAACCCGTGACAAGACGGAATTCTTTTCGAACGGTTCTCTCCCTTAAAGTAAACTAAAGTAGAATCGAATGGGGAGGTAAATGTAAACAATAGTTTCAGTACTGTCGTGTCAGCATAGTCTTTCGTTTGTCACAATGTCAAGTGACAAAAACTTGACATTTTTAATTTAAAAACTCAGCTGAGGTCATCTGCAGTTAAAATATTTAAATTTGACAAATTTTAATAATTTTAGGGTAAGACAGTGAAAAGTATTCTAAGCAAAATGACAAAATGTCACTGAAATGTCGTACGTGACAACCCTGTAAGAAAGACAGGGGAAAAATTTACTAGAAAAAGTGACATGTCGTGATACTCGTGATGATGATTATGCTTGAATGAAATACCAACACGGCTCATTTCTCTCTGGTGTGGCTTGGCTTGGTGATTGTCGCCTGCGAAATATTAACTGAACGGGCACAACATTTCATGTACATTTCATTGGGCAAGTCTAGTTAATCGGATCAATTTATATTATTAGGTAGGAAATGAGATACATCAATTTGACTGGCTGTACACTTGGACTTCTCTGGAGAAAGCGTCTATACAAACTCAGATTGTTACAGTTCCCTGGAATTGGATGGATTGTGTAGGATATCGTGTTTTTTTGTTGTCGTTGTGCTCGTGTACAAAAATTTTTTTTGTCGCGCGCTCCGCCGCTCCTAACACAACTGAAGTATATACTAAGCAATTTAAACTGATCGACTTCATCTCCCATACATCACACCATGTAGAGTGTACAAGTCCCACAAAATAAACATCAATTAAGGTAATTAATACTACCACCCCGAATATTTCCAAAGCAATTGGTTACTTGTAGCTTCCTTATTTTATGGATGGGAGTGAAATGGCGTAGGAGACCAAAAACTTCAAAACACTAAATTTGTTTATGAAAGGATCATTAAAACTCACGAAATTTCGTTTGAATTGAACGATTTTTTCAAATAAAGTTGTTAAAAGCTTTAAACACGTAGCTGAAAATAGATTCTAAAATGTATAAGATTAAAGCTAATCTGCCGCTTCCATCTCATGGGTAGATTTAAATATGTCAATAGTGCTCCATTTTTGTAATCAAGAGACCAATAGCTTTCGATTGAGCTATCACAAGCAATGGCGCTTGACATTAAATAATTTCTTGACCTCTGACCTCGAGAAATGATCGATATGGTCCGAAACTCATACAATTTGTCCTTGGGCTCCCAATCACTCATTTACCAAACTTCAATTCAGTTGGTTTAATGGTTCGAGTGTTAAAGCACGAACGGACAGACTTAAGGACACACAGACAGACAGACAGATCAAAATCAATACTTAGCTTGGCAAGCTCAGCTGCTATAAATGTTACACTATAATGGAATGCTTCTAATTATAATTACTTTCTAATTTAGACTTCCACCTTCCTCCTGAATTCCAACTCAACCTAAATCTTAAATGAAATTCGGGAGGTATACAAATTTTTTTTTATAATTTCTACCTCCCACATTTCTTGGGTTTCTCTGTAGCTGAGTTTGTTACCGTTACCAAAGATAAATGAAAATTAAATAGGCACTTCTACACTTCATGTAGATTCATGGGTGGTGTGGTTTGGTTCTGGCTACTGTATAAAAAAGACAGCCATTAAAGTATATTTGTGTAGAGAAAACTTATTTACATGACACCATTTATTAATATTATCGTCTAACATGCATAATAATAGGAGCAGCCATGATTATTATTTTCCAGTCTCTCTCCAGCTCAGTTTCTTTCGGTACGGTCCGACCGAATTACACCTCAGGAGGAAACAAATTGCTCGAAAAATAAATAAATATTATTACTCTAGTAAAAAAACCCGCGTAACAAGGAGTAGACTTGGGTGACTCTTTTCTGATTGTGTACGAGGGTAAACAAGGAAAGCACCAGAAAAGGCAAACATCATACAGCGGGAAACGTAATATGTCAGTGGACATGCATGGCGTGACAAACGACCATCATTAATGCATTACAAGTTTTACTGCCACTGGCTTTTTTTTACTAGCTCAGCTTACTTGGCCGTTGGTGGTGGTGTGGTGGTGGTGGCTGTATAATTATATTTTAAAATAGGAACTGTGAAGTTTACCAAGTAAATCTTACTAAGATGCCATAACATATTGCATATTTCGTCCTTTGGTACTAACTACCAACTAGATTATTTTGGACAGGATGTGAAGACAACGACACAATTCACTGAAATCTAGATAACCTAGCGTAAACTTAACAGAAGCCAATACACTAGTTTTGTCGAAGCCTTTCTAAAAGGAAAGCCTTTAGTTTAATGATGGAGTGTAACGTTTTATTAGGTTCGGTTAGGATGTTAAAACCCCATCAAATGTGTACCCCTCCTTTAAATTGAGTACGAGACTGGGGGTAACACGTACATTTTTTATCATTCGAGTATCAAGATGATTCGCATCCCGTCATTTGTAATAATTTGTGTAGAGTACGTTATCAGAGGGGGAAAAGGTAGGAAATGTTTCCTACGTTTGCTTACGCTAGAAAGTGTCAAGCGTGATCATGATAAAGATGAGGATGATAAGGAGAAAATGGAAAGTGAGGAGAAAATGTCCGCATTTTCTACCCAGATTCTTCTTGATCTGAATATAAACGAAGTGAAAGTGAAATATATTGCGTTTTACTTTTTCTTTTCTACGGGAAAAAGTTTCCCAGGTGTAGTTTATAACTTTAGTGTTGGAGGTGGGAGGTTGGAGGATAGCGATTTTGAGGAGTAGGTGTATACACACAGTATTGAGTAGAGTGTTTATGTCCCTTGTTTTTTCCTTGTTGTTTATGAGCTTTTCCATTATTTTTGGAGGTTTTGGAGTTTCTGGAGGGAAGGTGAAGGCTTGGAGGAGTTATTTGCTTTTCACGTTTCTACATAAACTCCACACACGCGCCATGTAAGACGAGTCATATTTATTCAAATGAATGAGATCACTTTTTAGACGAATGATGACACAAAATGAATGAGTAGGCTATGCCGCCAAGCATTTCATGTGTAAAACACCTCACGTCTTACATTCTTCAATGGAGTTGGAGGGAAAATGGATCCTTAGAAGTAAAAATAAGAAAGGTTTTGTACAGAGAGACTACAGACCAGACTCTTTTTTTATTAAGATTAATGAAGAGAATCAGCACTTAATAGTGGTCGACTTGTGTTTGTCCGCCGCAATTTTCGAGACGGTTACAGTCTACATAGCACAGCGTACAGACGCTGTCTGTAAAACTTGAAAGGGTTTTCTGCATTTCCCTCGTATTGCATCATACAATTCCGGCTGTCTAGAGTTTTGTTGACAAATCTCCACTTTCTTTTTCTTCCAGAGGAGATATACATTTCTACTGTGAGCTCCTTGAGAGTCCTTAAAAAGCCAAGTGTCCTCGTATTGTCCAGTGGATGGGTATGAATACCTATTTCAGTTCCTCCTAATCCTCATCCCGCCACAGCTCTAAAAATGAGTTTACACCACTGCAAAACTATGGAATCAACAGATTTGGGGACAATTCCCTACCATCAATACCCTTACGGACTTTTCCCTAATGGCGTTACCCTACATCCTTTCTTGACCTTTTACCCTATAAAATATTTACCTTACATGAAAATATTCCTACTGTAAATATTTCCTATGTAATGGAATCATACGTAAACGCTCTAAATAAAGGTAAATTGTATAGAGGGAAACTGACCTGGTAGGAAAAATTTATATTAGGGAAATTAACATGTATGGTAAAGATTTTGTAGGGTAAAATCCTAAGTAAGGAAATAAAAATTTTGGGTAACGTAGGTAGGGTAAAGTCCGGTAGGGTGTTGACTTTAGGGAATTGTCTTTTACCGAATCACATCTATTTCACATCCTCAGTGCAGTAGAGATTTGAGGATTCCTCCATGACCTGATTTTCCCCTGTAGAACTGCCGCAGACTTAAGTTTACTTAAAAATACGCCAAATCAGCTGTTGTTCCAAACAACACAAACGAGCAGTTTTTTTCACAACTCTCAGCAAATTTATAAAAAAATGGTTGCTTAAGTACATGCCATCAGCAAAAATTTCTTCATTTACGATTGTTTTTCTTTTCCACAGAAATGAAATTTTCTACGAAAGTGGGTGTTGCTACATATCTCGTTTTGTACTGACGCACTAGGAAGAAATAGAAAATATATTTTTCAGAATAAACGAATCATGGGGAAAACAAGAAACGGAAAGCGGAACGTGTGAAAAAAACCAAGCAACTTTTCCATTTTGGAGAATGGATAGCATCACACTTCCGTTTTACTTTTTCCGGAATCCGAATCTGGAGAAAAAAATCTGATCCTGATCACGATTCACTGCGTGGATGTCCAGTCTGTACAAGCTTGAGAGACTGAAGACTCGCTACTTCCTTTTAGATTTTGTGTTCTTCTCAGAAACAATTGTAATTAAGAGTCCTTAGAAAAAAGTTTAGGTACCCTTGAAAACTTGAAGGGATTGTTAAGGAACCTTCCTGGTGTTATCTCATTACATCTTGAGAAAAGAGAAGTCTGTTGTAAACCAAGTGAGCCGAACCATCACCATCACTAAGCCAACTTCCGGCTCTCTTTTTTTCCACAGAATCAAAAACGGATTCTTTTAAAACTAGCAAATTTAATTAGAATCAATTAGAAGAAATGTTATTAAATTTCTAAAGTTTCGGCAGATATGAAACAAGATGTAGAGGGTGAGTCGGAAGCTAAGCCATTGTTAAGCTCGAATCATCACCATCGGCACTCCAAACTCCAAAGTGCAAACCCTAAAGGAAATTGAGCAACGTGGATAAACCCAAAGCGTAGGAAGAAAGTTTCTTAGAAAGGCAAGCGACACCTAACACCAAACACCACATCGTTACACAATTAATAGCGTGTTTTTTCTCCTCGCGCCCTTTAACTGTAGTGATGTGCAGGCACATCATCATGCCATTAAAACTAATAACGTATTTGCCTACATTCTTCAATTTTTTTTTCCTAGAGAACACATCAGCATTCCTTTCAAGTAATAAACTATCTGCTCTGATTAACCCCATCAGGACCACTAAGACTCATGGTACTGACTCTGACTTAGGCTCAATGTCAGAAAAAAGAGAACCAGCTTCAACGGCAAGGCATACCATTTCTCATTGTATTCCCATCCTCTCCCTAATATAAAAAGTACCTTGTCAGTTAATCGGGAAAGCAATTACTCGTTCCCACCATCCCACTCCATAGCCCACCAACCAAAATATGCTTAAAAAATAGAAATCATCCGTCTCTTTCTTCCCATCCGATTCCTTCAAGAGATGAAGGATGTGAAAGAGTAGAAATCAGGGTGAAAACTTTCCTACGGATTGTACCGTATGTGCCTTTGGGGAAAAATGAGGAATTTTGTATGAGTTTAATTCCGTAGTTAAGTTTAAGGAATTACAGAATTACTGAATTTCACTAGAGGACTAATCGACCAGAAAAATTGTTACCCGTTCCCCTCGCAATACATTTATGGAGAGTCTTGTAAACTTTCCAAACTGTTCCAAACGCTTTGAATAATTGTGTTGTTTGAGTTGACTTTCCTTAAGGATTTTAACTACCAACTAATTTAAAAGACTTGGCATATGTAAGCACTTTATACCTAAAGAGATTTTAAGCGTTGATGTTATCTCTTGCTACGCTTCCTACGCTATTTTCTCGGTGGGTAGTGGGTAGTCGTGGGAAAGAGTACTTGCTAGGCTTCAACAATATGAATGCATCTTTGAGACTGTAAGACTGAGAGTCTTTATCTTCTTCCTCTGCACAGTGTTTTTTTCCAAAAAGGAAAGATTTTTTTACATTCCTTTACAATTTTTCTAGTTGTGTCCGCTCTTGGCGGCGCACGTATCAAAGTAAACGGAACAAGTTGGAAAGGAAAGAGTAAATTACGTAGTTGGTTCACCAAAAGAAAGAAAGTGAAATGAGTAGAAAGAAAACACCATCTGGAATATCTGGTGTACTTGCAGCTTACTATGGTATGCTCTGGTTTGCCCCACTTTTCATTCTTCCTTTCTTTGTACAAATTATAGAATGTGAAAGAAAAAGGAGTAGTTTTTTGGAGGTTTTTCGAGCTTCACTCATTTCCCGGTGTGAGTATAACTGTCAGGAATGAAACAAGTCATCTTGTACGAATTGTGGGAATTGTAGGAATTGTAATTTTTCCTTGGGAAAAAAGCGGAAGCTCATAAAAATCTCTAGTTATTTTTTACATTCACAAATAATTAATTTCATTCACGCAGATACATATTAAAGCTACTTTATACGGGTTTGTGCGGTTGGGAGCTTCCTTTAAAAAATATTTTGTACTTTCCCAAACCTTTTGTTTGACTTGGAACAATGAAGTACTGTTACTAAGGATTCGCCCCATATTTCATATCTTTTTATTAATATGCAGCATGAGTAAAGAATTACAAAAGGTGTTATATTTATCGAGTTTTGTAAAAACTGCTTGAACCAATAGGCTTTTCAAAATGGAGGGAATGGTATTGTTCCAGTTTTTTGTTTTTTCTATTTGATCTCTCTCGTACAACTTTTCTTTTATTGACACAAAATGAAACCAGAGTGGAATGGGAAGTGGTGCAGTGGAACTGAAAAAGTGGAGCAAATTTGGGAGTAAGAGGTAGTATGAGGTAGCCTTCGTCTACTTCGTACACCGCCTCCATTTTTTTCTGTGCTGATGCTGATTTAAAATGAAGGTTATTTTGCATTTCGCCTTTTACGCGTCTTGATTTTTTCGTGTAGTTTCCACGTCATTTTCGGAGGAAGTACATCATAACGATTATTTTCCTTGAGAATTTCTATGAACTTTCTATAAAAAAAAGTAGCAGATGAACAGTTCAACGGAGCTAAATAGAGTTTCAAAACACCCCAATCCAACTTCCCCACTTGCTTGAGGTGAGCAACGCAACGTATTGGAAGTGGTGACGATGGCATTGTTGCGTTGACAAGACCAAACGAAACTTTCAAATTGAGTACTCTTCGTCTCTTCCTTCCCCATCGTACGCCCAGAGTCCTACGGTGACTGCCATCCCCACATCCACAGAAATCCGGTTATTCCGGTTGCATCATGCAGTGTCCTTAAACTATCCTAAAGATCCTATCTGCTCTCCAATATTCCCTAGAAACTGGAACCAATATTCTGTCAAAGGTTATCGGGAGTAGTACACTTCTCAGCTTTAGCGTTCTCTCCCCCTCATTAAGAAAATCTTTGATGAGTCTAGTACGAACAAACTCATAAAAAGTTAGTTGCTTCACTACGCATTTATTACTTCCTACCAAACTTTCACCAGCTTCACCAAGGAGAGAAAATCCCTTTCATCTAAAACCTAGCTTTACCTCCCGCCGGCCATGGCTCCATAGACCTCCGCGAGAATTTTATATGAGGAGGAACTGATGCATCAGCTGATTTCCCCGAATCTCCCATTTTAAATTAAATAGCATCATCAAAGGGATCATTGCATTTAGCTTGATTACACCGAGTGGAACTCACCTTGCTGGAAATTGTCATCCAGTGTTACATTAAGACATTAAGACGCAAAACTATACTTGTTTAATGTAATTCTGATAAGATCTCCTTAAGAATAAATCCTAGGGAACAATATCTATCTGGTTTTTACATTCCAGAGGAGAAAAAAAACTTTCTCTTGGAAACTTGGAAGCTATCGCTAGGACAGTGCTAAGAGCAAGCAAGCTAAGCACTCTTTTTTTACTCCCTTTTTAATGTGAAGATTTATGAAGAGTGTAGAGAAACCCTTGTTCGTTTTCGTGTTAAGACTAGAAAATCGGTAGACTTGGGAGGCAGTAACAGTTAAAAAAGTGCTAATGTCGAGGCATGTTACACTTTACACTGTCCTCACTCTCTATATTTTTACAGTGTGTTTTTTATTCTTTAGGAGAAATAGGAGGGAACACGGGATAATCATCGCCATCATACATGTCACTAGCATACCACCAACCACCGAACGGTACTATATCACCGGTACTTTCTCCCGATAAATTCCTACAGCTCAACAAAACTATTTCCTATGTGACCGTTATCGCATTTTTCAAAGTATTTACTCCTAGGGAAAGATTATCTCATTTTCATTTTAATTTCTTGAGGGTTCGGAAATTTACAGTTTACTCCGGATTTGAAGTCTTAAGAAAATCTAGGGTGTTGCATTTGATATTTTGAATCTGTGCAAAAACGGAAACAGAAATCGAAACGCATTATCCATGTTGCCATGTGGAGTTTTCATGAAGTCTACTTAATGTGAAGTGGTTGCAAGGCAGGAACGTTACGTTTGTTACGTAGCTGAGCTTGCGAAGCTATAATATTGATTTTGTCTGTCCGTCTGTCCTTACAGACGCTAGCATTTTGACTAATTGACTTCTAGCTTGATGCTAGTGCAGCTGAGATCTCAGAAAACACCTGTATAACTTTTGGGTCATATCCGTTTACTCACGAGGTCACGAGCGATAGAGAGATGTTTTTAAATTAAGACACATGGCTCGTGACATATTGATCTTTGAGCAGCTACGTATTTAAAGTCTTTTAACAGCTTTTTTTACGGCGTAAGTGCACAACCACGTTCATGTATTTCATGCATTTCTTTTCCTCTTGAGGGAATACACTTTCCCTTTCCTACGAAAAAGACGTTATAGTACTTTGTATACCTCCAAAACTGAATAGTGTCTTGCTTGGAGCGAATGTAACTTTAAAAAGGAACTATTGTCTATTGGGGATGGTTTTGGGTGCAGTAAGTGACAGTCCTAAACACTATCTTCACTCTTGGTACGTTACTCCATGACTTATATCGGGGACTATCCATCTCCAAAGAACAAAATGGAAACTAGATGATTCTCCAAAAACTCTGACATAGATTCCATTTTCCCTTAGAATTCCCCATTTTAGCGTACGGATCACCAGATTTGGGATTAAGAACAATAGCACTGTAAGACCAGCGGTGTTACTGGTGTTTCCTATTTTCCTCCAACGTCGCCTCCTTTCTCTCCCCCATTTCATTTGTAAACTTGAGTTTGCACTATCTGCAATCTCCATTCGATCCAATAATCCAAAACCATCTAAGGAAAGTTTAGGCATTATTGGTCCCTTTGTGTCCTGCTCCTGACATCTGGTTGCGTATCCTATTAAGCATACAATCAAAACCGAAAACATATCTTTTTCCAAGCACCAAATAAAAATAAACTTGTCAATAGGGCAATTCCACCGAACACTTCTAGGAGGGTTCACACATTATGCTTTTACGCACTTTTTATACCACAATGAAACTGCCACTGTGCAGCACTCAAAGAAAAAAGAAGGAGAATGTGTAGATGATCATGACGACGATTACGAGCGCGATCTTAGTCTGATGGTTATGGTAAATTATTAACCAATCTCACTAAAACACCAAGAGAATTCTCAACTCACCCTCAATTTATTTACCATTCTCTAGGTTTTATCACCTTTGGAATTGCCGAGTGAATGCATCGTCAAAGGAAAATTTCTACGGAATTACGTCACTATTATTGGTTGCGCGGTTAATTCTTTTAGAATCTGAGATGATATCTTTATAAAGAAATGACACTCATGAAGCTTCCAACGTTCCAACCTGGATCTGGTGTGTCTTGAATCGTAGAATCTTTGTTTCCCAGATTGGAGGCGACCGTTAATGCCTTATTTAAGCCTTACTTCCATTGGTGAGGCTTGAATGAGGCATCTGAGTCATGGAAAACCATTCCCGCCGCCTAAAAATTCGGGCCTCCAGGTCCATACCGAGGCTGTTTCCAGCATTCAGAAAAGGTCTTATCTGCACCTGTAAGCCATGGTATACCGCCTTTGTTTCCCCAGCTTGGAGGCGACGGATAGTGGTTTTGCATGCCTCAGACGCCTCATTTAAGTCTCACTTTAGGCTTGTAAAGGAGGCTTCAATGAGGCATCTGACTCATGCAAAACCACTGTCCGTCGCCTCCAACTTGGCAAAACAAAGACGGAATGAGCCGAGCGTGCTTCGTGCTTCCAACAGACAGAAAAGTATTGTTCATACCTCCCGCTCACTGGGGAAACGTGAGAGGCGCATTTAGCACATATGTAAATAGATTGTGTGGAAGTAAAGTTACAGCCTACAGGCTTTGATGACACCCAACCATTTTCTTGGTCTTTCATTTACTTTCTATTTGAGAGTGATGATTTAGCCTAAGAAAAATTAGATATTTTGCTCATTATTTATAAGGCTCTGTTATTTCATCTCTTGCTTGACTTTCTTGTCGTATCTAGTCTAGAGGAAGATCTAGTTTAAATAATAATAACGCCGTAATAATCATCACACTCGTGTGTTCTCTTCCGAAAAAATCATTCTCCACGGGAGGGAAATTGCATTTGGTGTAAACCCTCCCTAAAGATAAACTACGAGGAAATATGAAAACACAAACAAGGATGAATGAGTGATGTGATCAAGACGTTGGTAGTTCGTAGACGAGTATTACGAGTTGAAAAAAGCTTAACTCAATTTCTCCCTCCATCTTCTGAGGATCAACGAGGTGGAAAGGGAAAGAATGAAGCAGTGATTTCTTTCAAAGGAGTATACATGCTAGATGCATTATCAACGCAATCAATATTTGGAAACTATAGCCTAGGGCGATATACTCGGTATTTGTTGGTGCGTTACTCAAGCATGAGCCTAGGCGGAGGATTAGATTTTTTTTAAATAAAATTTGAGAGAAAAAATTATTTTCGAGGAATATCAAACGCTAGATTCCTTTTCATGTTTTTACCTCCAAATACACTCATTTCCTGTTTCCTTTGCATGACTTAAATCTTGTTAGGATATGAAAAGCTTGAAGCGGCAGTAGCGGCAACGACGGTGTCTCAATTCATTTTTCTTTAACGCCATCAGTAATTTTCTTCAAGGATTTATGGCTCCAGAATCATCCTGAGCTAGTAGGGTTTCTCATGTTTACTTATTTACGTTAGCTTTTTATGATTATTACGTATGTTGAGTGTTCATATCTAGTATTGATTTTGAAGTGTCCGTCTGTACTATAACTTTCTAACACGAGATACGATTAATAAAAAATTTGATACATCTACGCCTGAATTCCATTCATGAACTGTAACTCGTTGAAAAGCTTTACTGTATCCAATCAGAACGATCTGACTGTCCGTCTGTCCACTAGACGATTAGCCTTCGAACGCCTCGGCAGAGCTATGTAACCTTAGATTAATATCCCAGTAAATTCCAGGGTAAACATAGGAAAAATCACATTTGCCAACTATCTTATCCAACAAATGATTTCCTTTAAGACTTTGATCGTTGATTGCGGCGTTAACTTCTCATTTTGCATACGCACTTGGGTGCATCTTCCCAGGATGTATTATTTTAGCAAGTATGATTTCATCCATGTCATTTCTGCACCTAAAAAAGTAAAAGTCATGATTGATGACGAGTGTTTAAACAAAAACATGTTTTGTCGGGGCTTATCATCAACTCCATTTCGTCCATATTCCATTTTTCAAATTTCATCTACATGGAAGTTTTGAATGCAAAGAAAATAAATAAAAATTGGTGAATTTATTTATACACCAGAATTGTTTTTCATGATTTGAAGGAACATGAACATAGAAAATGATAAAAATGGAGTGCATTTTTAGTGCATTACGCAAACTATTAGCCCCTCTTATGCAAAGGGCGCTAAGAACTTGTCGGTTTTTCCCTTTCGCTTTGAGTCTAGAGTCTATTTATTGTTTAGTGTCAAGAATGCTTTGTAAAAAATTCTTTTTCTTTTATTAAAGGTATACAAGATCACTAACGGCTTTTTGTACATACTCCATGTATTTCGGAACGAAAACTGGGACAAGAAGGATGATGAGTGAGCGTCAGAGGAAGATTTCCCAAGGCTTTTTCATCATCCTATTCACTCTCTTCTGGAATGTCTCCGTTGAAGCCAGTTTGGGTAAGTGTAGTAGAAAAAAAATGCTTTTATTTCCTCTTAAATTTTCCTTAAGACGCATATTTTAAACCGTCATTACAAACTGGCATATTTCCTTCTGGAAGAAAGTGGGATTGGGCACGAACACAAAAAAAAAATGTAAAATGACTAGAAGCTTGCCTGTGTTGGCTTGGCTTGGCTTGGCTGGATATTGTTGCATGAGCTGGATGTCGTCATCTTGCTAGACTCAAATGAAGACTTTTGCTTAATGCTCTGTGCATCTTAGGAGTGTACCATCCTCTGCTCCACTTCTGTCCGTGTACATTAAGCCTCCCGTTTCTCTTCAGAGATAAACCTCAAAGAGAAAGAGTAGGGCAAGGAACAAAACTCCATAAACAGTACAAAATATTACAACTGTCAGTTTTGGTTTTTACAGTAAAAATCCTGCTTAGCTCCTTTGAAACCAAATAGAGCTACTGGATACTGTAAAAGTTTCAGATGAAGTGAAAGATGGAAGGGAGGCAAAAACAGTACTCGTATTTCACTCTAGCCTCTTACACAGTCGATGTTTTTGGAGGCTGTACTTTCTCCATTTATTCTATTGTGATGTTACGTCGAACGTATGTATTTTTCCAGTGTTTGCAATTTTTTTCAGTTGCTGTTCCATTTTTTTCCAGGATACATTTACTTAAGCTTAGTTTTTTTCTGGACTGTAAGCTAAGAAAATGATGACCTTTGCTCTCCATTCTAATGCTTTTGTTCTTGACGAGAATCTCAAGATGGACTGACAAGTTAAAATCTGTTTTAGTGTATCCCTTCCTTCTATGAAATATTGTTACTTGGCAAACATTAGGATCATGAAAGAAGTTGAAATGTTGAAAGCAAGGAAATTCGGAGGGGAAAATACACAAACTATTTTTTATTTTTAGGGTTAGACTCCCAACAAATGGATTTGGTTTTATGACTGCCACTCTCTCTATTTTTTGTAGGTTGTAGGTTGTGTACACTGTCATTCATCATAAGATGCCGTTTCGTATAAGAAGAAAAATGTTTGGTGTCTTGGTGAAGTCTCCCTCCGATAGAAAACTCGATGGGAAGGAGGAAATAATAAAGCAGCTCTTTAACTTTTAAAAACACATTAAATTTAGTGTTTTCCTTTAGCATACTCCCAAACTCGAGTCATTCCAGATGAAAGAAATGAATTGTAACTTGGGATAATAACACTACTTACACATTTCAATAGAGAGAGAGTGAGAGTCTAGTCAAGCGAGGAAAATTATGGTTCGTAGGCTATTATACGATTCTTGATTCTCCTCATGAATCAAGTTTTCTCTTCTTAACTCCATGTTTTCTTTCATTCAGTTTAGACGAAACAGTACACACCTCTCATGTATTCATGTATTATTTCTCAGGTTTCCCAGGCTAAAGAAATATTTGTATGAAATTGGCGGGAAAATGTAAAGCGTTTTGTAAGGCTTAAGTGACTTGTTCTTCCTACTCATTACTTTATGCATGTCATTAGCTCGCTTTTGATGTCATCGAGTGAACAAAAAAACCTACCGGAGTAAACTTTTGTAATGGTAGTGAGTAGTAGCCTGACTATATGTTCTTGCATAACTTTTTTTAGTGAAGACGCATTGCATCGCTACATCGCTTTTTTCTTGAGAGTCTTGGTTAGTCATGAGTAACGCTGTACTATCTTAAGTTGTCTTTAAATCTTGAAATCTCATGAACAGAGAAAAAAAACCAAGTAGACATTAAAATGAAAGGACTTTTCCCTACAGAAGAAATAAAGCATAGGCTTTTCATTCCAGATTCGGGGGTATAGATTAGTTACCTTACTACTTAGACTACAACTCATCTCCTAGGATAATAAAGCTACAGACAGTTTCAAATACGTAGCTGAGAGTGTAAAGTGCCCATTAGTTGAAGGCGCTGGTGTCGCAATTATTTGAAATCTAATTACATTTTTGTGTTAAACTTGTTCGTCCTGTTACGGCAGTGAGCCAATTTTCCACAAAAAATAGATAACTTTAAAATNCCTGTTACGGCAGTGAGCCAATTTTCCACAAAAAATAGATAACTTTAAAATTTGCCGCTATCCACCAGATCGGGCTAAGTTCAGTAATTGGATAGCTACAGAATTTTTGGTGAATCAGCACTTCAAACTGTGCCAGTCTGCAAATTTTCATGAAAATCGGAGAGATCAAGCCAGGGACACCTTTCCCTCAACTTTTACTAATGGGCTTTTTATTTTAAAGGGTCGCTTGTTTTAAACTTAATCAAAGATCTAAATCCCGATTCATTAAAACTAAAAACTTTATCTGCCCCTACCGCCTCAGGGGTTGACCTAAAATGGTCAGCTGCTTCGTCATCTGAAGCTTACGAGCTTTCCAATGAGGTATCACAAGCCATAGGTAGTAACATTTTAAAAAAATCATTGAACCCTTGACCCCTGGCCTTGTGCGTGAACATAAATGTCGTCTCCCGCATCCCAAGTACACTCGCACCAAATCTGAAGTCAATCAGTGCATGAGTTCGAGAGTTATTGAATAAACGGACAGACATACGAACAGACGGACGGACGGACAAATCAAAAACAATACTTAAGCTTAAGCTCAGTTAGGTAGTTAGGTAATAAAGCATCGAGTGTTAGGAATAGCAGAAATTTTAGTAGTAGAACGAATATACCGCATGCACATTAATTTTAACTGGGCTGTGCAGCATTGCAGTTACACTACTCATTTTCTTTTTAGTCTTTTCTTCAAAAGCGAGTGTAAAAATGGGATGAATAGTTACCTTAAGAAAGAGTAAAAAAATGGAGGAAACATACATTTATAATGGGCACTATCTACAAACAATATCCCATTAAGCTACACAAAGACTTTCTAGGTAATAGTAAATATGCAATTTATCCAGAAACTATAGAACTGTACAAGTGTAGGGTTGGGTTAGTTGGGTAAGAGAAAAAATAATTCCAAGAAAAAGAAATCCAACGCGATTGAGAGGAATAAACCTGGAGCTTATAGAAGGTGTACGACTTATACGACTTGTACGACTTGTAGGCTTGTAGGTGCTTACTTATCATATCGTCTTCCTCATCATTATCATCAACCCTGAATATTCTTTTGGAGCATAAGTAAAAAAAGGAGCTGAAAGTATAAACTTTCAGAGTGAAAGGGAAAATGGGGAAAACACACACACACCACCATAAACATGATAAATAGGCAATTAAATGCTACTTTACTCCTAACTACACAGTTCAACTCTTTTTAACCAACTGGTTTCTTCCCTCCAGAAAAAACAGCATCCAACAGAAATAAAGCAAAGCGTATACTTAAAAAGTTTACTTGGACTACAGGAAGTAAGAGATGGGAAGATGGAGAATCTGCTAAAGAGACTAGAGCGTATAGAGCTGCAGTTTAAGCCAAAGATTGCATCGCACCAAGGAACTTTAAAGGAAACTCAGAGAAACTGCATCCTCGGTTTATTCTGGCTGGAAAGGAAGTTTACTGGAGAAATCTACATTAATTCCTAAAGTCCAAGTGTTGCTCCGTCCAAACTCTTCACAATTTTGTATAATAAATAAAAGCATTAATTCAGCCCGGGTTGTAGACTGCACTGCACCAAAAAAGCCATTTCCTTAGGATTCATTAGCTTCATCGGATAAATTAAAATAATGAGATTTTATAAATGATCAATTTCTCTCCCAAGTGTATATCCCAATCAGAGGCGTAAAAAGCATAGTCAATTTGGATGAGGACATTGAAGCGTGTCTCCAATTTCAACTATTCAACATGTTCTCCAAAAGAAATGTGAGGATTGTTTCGCTTAGAAAAGTTTAGGCGGGATGGTGCCATCATTTAGACAATTTTCTATTGTACAACAGCTGTTGAGTTGAGGAAAAGTTAAGGTACATCTGATATGACACAAGACGCACAAAAAGAAACTTGGCTGGAGAAACTCTCGTTGTAAAGAAAAATGAAAAGTTTAGCAAGAAAAAAAATAACGGAAAAGAGACAAAGACTACAAAGTACACAAACTATACGATTTTTCGGGAGTATCATCACTTTATCCATTTCCCCAATTGGAAGTGTATGTAGGGAGTGTCGTACAAGAGGAATTCCTAGTAAATGCTCATAAATTTATCTTAGTCCGAGAACTCTGCTTTGTTTTTTGGCTAATGTTTATCTTTTTATCTTCCAAGATTGCGAGATTCTTTAGGAAAAAAAATAGGCGACATAGGAGGCTACAAGGGTACAAAGAAAGTAGGAGCTTCTATTGGAATTAAATGTTGAGAAAAAGGTGACGAAAAAAAATCTATAAGCATCTGCAATAGAGTAATTTGACAAAGCTGCGCGCTTTTATGCGGCCATGATGGCGATAATAATGATGATGAGGATGAGGCTGCTTGGGTGAAAGTTTCGAGCAAGAAATGAGAATCACTAGATGACAATATGCCTCCTCGACCTTACTTTCTCCTAGGGAAAAGATTATTATTCAAATTAATACGTCATTGAGTCTACCCTGCTTTCTCTCTGTTTCCCTCCATCATTGTACTATTACCACAAGATGGTACGATGTAACTTTCTCCAGAAAAAAATACCTATTATTTGTACCTCCAAAGGACATGAATAGGAAAAGAGAAAGTTCGTGGGAAAAAGGTCAAATCATCTTAGCATCATCATCTAGCAGCACACCCAACATCCAACACCAAACAGCCTAAACTTTTTTTTCCGATGCCACCAGAAAATGAGACACATCTGGTGGTACGCGACTACACGTTTTTTTTTACTCTTTTCGTTTATCCAGCCCAGTACACATTGATTCACTGTAAAATAAAGTTTGAGTAGGACGTGAGAACAGGGAATGTTTTCAAATTCAAACTAAATTACAAATTCTACACAGTCCCACTCTCATTTTGTGAATAAGACTGATTAAGAATTCAGGCTGGGATGTACACTCAGAGAGAATGCTGAAGAGTGGGTTATTTAAGAACCGGATGTAAGTTTACCATTCTGTTTTGATTGCACTGTAGGTCGGATGTCGGAAGTCTAAGGGAAGTGACCCTATAGCCTTTTGGTTTAAGGGCGCTAGATGAATAATTATCAAGTGATTCTACGTAGGAGTCACATTCCCCCGCAGTAATAATAATGGCTAATTATCGTTAAACTCTCTAGAAAAATAGACTTATCAGAGTATTATCTTTTAGGAGTGATGAAGGTCCATTAAAATCGGAAGGGAATACCTCCTTTAAAATCTCGTCACGCTTTTAGACTGTTAGACTTAATACAAAATGGAAGTAACTTTCTCTAAGAAAGTTTACGGAATGCGCAGCAATGCATCAAATTTCCAGAATTAAACTATTTAAAAGCTAATAAAGGCTTAAATAGTGTGAAACAGTAGGTACGCTGTATTATGTAATTTGCATCAGAGCATGAAACTCTCCAAAGGAGGGAAACTCTCGGAAAATATTTGAGTCTACTTGAAAGGTTTATCCTTCTTCTTTTACCCCACTCGAGCATAAGGAACTCTTATTTTTTTCGCAATTCAACTTACGTTTAGGCTCCAAGTACATATAAGGATATTAGGGAGAACATGAAGAAAAGTTTGAGTAATTTGTAAAAACTGCAAAATGAACTTTCGCTAGGAAAAAAGAGAGATTTATTAGGTTGGCAGTTTGAAAAAAGGGAAAGCAACCGCACTCACGACACATTCCAAGCATCCTAGCCATACCCGAGGAAGACTCTCCACAAGAATACTTTTCTCAGGAATAATGAACTGGATGGAGAGTAAAAGTTTTCCTAAGCGCCCGGTGCTGCTCAGGGGGGGAAAGTTGATTTTCCTAGTTGCTTCTTATTTGTTTTCAAGTTTTGTGCGGCGTTTCACAAAAAAATACAGATATATCTTTTGGTTGGAACTCGTGAACCGTGCCATTTCATTCTGTTTTTATGGCATTACATATGCATTGTAAATTACTTGGTACTTGGTAGGGAAGCACGTGTGTTGGGAGTTAAGAGTATTGGAGAATATACAGTTCACCTCCGCTATAACGATTATGTATGCTTATAACGTTTCCCGAGTAATAACTAAGGAACGAATTTATAAGTATTTATTTTTCCAAAAATATGCCAAATATTGCCAAATCTTGTAACCAAAAACGTATATAGTTTGCCAAATATTGCCTAAACTGACCAGAAAGAGTACATTTTAGGGCCAAAAATTTCTCCCCTGAATTTGACATGGATTTTTTATTTAGTCAATTTTCGAAAACTCTAAAAAATGGCAAATATTGATTTTATGGCAAAATATTGGTCAAATATGTACGATATGTGCTAAACTCGCAGAAAGCCTGAAAATCAGGTCACAAAAATCGTTATTGGTCTACAAAAAAATGTGTTTGCACAATAAATCCAAACCACGGACAGTTTTTATTTTCATGTCGTCCTTCAGTGTCCGTTATAGCGGAGGTAGACTGTACACAGTCATACATGAAATAGAAGAAACACATGGAATATTACTTGAATAGTAGGGAAATGCACTTTATTGTTCTAAGAGTGGGAAAGTAGCACACGCGAAAATATTTCGCCCTCCATTAACATCCATTTTTCAGTTAGACATTCTCTCTTAGACTCTTTTACATCTTTTAGTTCAACTACGTTCATATTCCTGTGGCACACACACAACATTAAAGTTTCACTAGCCCCCTTGAGCAATTAACTGGTGCGAAAGAATAGAAACTAATTTTCAAGGACTCTTCCAACTCTGCCGACTCTGCGATCACTTTATTCTTATGCGTCCTTGTTTACCTCCTTACCTCCTCCACAAAAGAAGCAACATGGAGGGAGTTTGTAACAAAAAAAGTGATAAAGTGCACCTATTTTTTATACTCTAACGAAATCTTTAGACTTTCTTGAATGGAAGCATCCTTTGGGCTATGAAGTACTTGTGTTCCTCCATGTCTGCAAAGAACGCAGTCTGTAGAAACGTAGAAACTATGAATATATTATGAAATGCGTTCCCCTCCCCCTCCATAGACATACAGGTAGTTATTCACAGTATATTTTTTCTAAATGACTTCAGAATAGAATGGGAAAAAGGATGGAGTATATTCTAGCTCTTAACACGTTGATGAATTTCCGCTGTGGAAGAAAGCTCTGAAAGTACCTTAGTTTTTCCTAACTGATTTCACTGCCCTGATTTCATTCCTTTCATTTTACACTTCACCGCAGCTACGAGCTCGTTTCATGTGATAGATAATGTACTTCTAGTTAACTACTTTTAGCACATACGCATTATTTACATTACGCTCAATTCTCAATCCTCTCACCTCACATATTAAGGTACAGTTGATGGCCATGGCTCTGTTGATATAGGTGTCAGAGCATTTTCATCGAGAATTCACACCAAAACCACCTAATCATACGCAACTAAGGTCGCTGATTACGATGCTGTACTTAGTTTAATCGTCTCTGCCCTCTAATCTCCCTAAATTGGCTAGAAAACGCGAAATACTTCTAAAAATCAGCTGATTTAGCCAATATAGGGAGGCTAAAGGACGGAAACGCTTTGCTGACCCCAGCATCTAATCAACGACCTCGACTACGCATAGTTAGGCAGTTTTGGTGCATGAGAAGGTTTTCCCACCTATGTTTGCACAGTTCTGGCACTAAACTGTACATCGTCATCCTGATAGTGATATCTAACCTTAACCATAGTCCCGAATGCACGCATCTCATCATCTTAATATCCTAACGCTTATTCAAAATCTCCACGGTTATTTACTGTCTCTCTAAAAACCCTGACAAACTTGCTCTCGTTGAGAGTCTAGAATCCCATCTGAAAGTCAAAAAGACGGTTGGTGGAGCGATAAAAAAAGGGGAGAAAAATTCTATGATCCCACATTAATGAAAAACATGGTAAGACATGTAAACTCTCATTTTTCTTCCTGGAGTAGGCTGTGTGGAGGTGTAGGCGGCGTAAAAACTCTCAATGTGGTTTCCCCAATTTGCATAAGTATTATTTGCATTCTAGCGTGTGCTCTTCCTTGGCACTCTTGATTCTTGATGAAATGATTTGATTCGTAGAAAACGCCTTTAGCATTGAAACCGATTTATTATTTTTTTATGTTCGTGTTACGCCTTCCTACACCAACAGCATACTTGGAGTCTCCAACCACCCGTGAGATTTATGCAAGAGTGTGGAGTGTATGTGGAGTAAATATGAATAAAAAAGTTGTACTTTTGAAGGAAAATGAGATAAAAAGTTGAAGATGAATGTTGACTGGGGGAAACTGGGGACAGCTCCAATCTCTCTCGTCGTATATAAGCATTCGAGCTTGAGCTTATTTACTCCGTGATTCGTTTACCTTTCCATGTCGATGCTTGTTTTGTTGCCATGTTAACACCACAATCCCTCCTGACACTGTGCATATCTTCAGTTGCCTCCATAGGAAAAAAATGAGACCTTCATGAAGTTACTGTGCTCACTGGAATCGAGTACAGAAGTGGGTACCCTAAAGGAAAAAAGTCTAAAAGTGCCCCTCCAATTCACTACACCAAAACCCCAAACTCCAAACTAAAAAGCTGAAATGAAGAAATTCCTTCAGAAAAGTCTAATTAGACGGTTATAAAAATATAAAAAATTTGTATACCCAAACATTGTTGCTTTCCTACTCAATCATTTCATGTTTGATGTTCAAACAAAACTGGAGGGGAAAATATTTTAGTAAATTAAATAGCTCCAGAAAGCGATCTGGAGTACTTCCTATTCATTTTCTGTTTCGAGACGTCATGTCAGCCGACGGAAACCTTAGGAGGAAAAATGTAGACTGTTTAGAGAGTCACGACTCACGACGCCATGGATTTTTTTTTAGTAAAATGGAATGTCGCATATTTTTTTAGAGAGAGCATAAATCAGCAAAAAAATCTGTAGCTGAATTGTAAAACTCTAGGAAACTTAGTGAGTTGCGAAGGGTTCACTTAACTTTCCCATCAGAGAGTGTACGCTACAGCGGAAGAAGATGATTATAGCTGTCTTGCTCCAACTACTCCAACTCTCACAACTAGATGATGATGAGAATGTCTAGAAAAATGTATTTCCTCAGTCTGACTGATCAGAAATGAGAAGAGGAGGCGGGCCAGCGATCATTATGTTTGTTGATGGTTATGTGAAAAAGAAGTCCCATTCTTAGAGTCTTGGAATCTTAGTCTCCCTCCACATTCCATGTTTCGTGTATAAACACCACTCCAGAGAGTTGACCAAGCCTAGCGATCCGATTGAATTGCTATTTCAAGGAAGGGACACAGATTATGTTAGGAAATCATACCCATTCCGTACATTAAACCAAGTAGCTAGAGTACCAGAGCCGCTAGCCAGCTTGTACAGTTTTACTGGCTACTTTTTATGAATCTTAGAAACTACTTATCTTCCTTGCTGTACCATTCATGTAATTTTATTGAGAAAGTATTCAAGAGTGAAAGGGGGAGAAAGTTTAGGGAAAAAAAGATCAAAGCTAAACTTTTCCCTAGTACAATAACTACGGCTTTTGCCTCCCAGTTCAATATATTTTCATGGGTGATGTGCTCATCGTCCTTGTGATTTCCTTTCTTGACTAATATCAACTGGAGGGTAGTGGACTGTACCAAAAGAACCACTGTCCAAGTCATATTTTCCTAGGAAACTTTTCGTTTGTTAAAAAGCTGAAAGCTTCGAAGCTTCCCAGGATTTTTTCTTCTCTTGATTCACTTCGCCAGTAAATCCTATTCTGTTTTCTTGTACAGTTTATCTGGAAGAAGCAGAAGAGCCTCCACGTTACATTCTGATTGTAGAAGAGAAAGTCTTGGAAGAAAGGAATCAGGGTTGTTTGTCAGTGTAATTCTATTGGTTCCTCCAGAAACAGAAGGGGACACGAGCAACAACAAGTTGACGGGTCAAATCCGTTTTATTTATTTAAAGGAGCTTATCAATAAAGAACATGGGCTAGGAACATGAAGCATGTTTACAGTAGACGCTGGAATGCACAACCCATTACGAATTTTCCTAGGCTCAGGGTCTCTCTCCAAAATTTTATCAATTTTATGGAGTAAAAATAAACTCACAGAGTTTACATTATTAGCAATACCGAGAAAAGTACTGCTTCAGGGTACTATTCCTATAGATAGCTCGTACATTAATTTATCGGCAGTTTCCTTAGGCCCTGAATCTTTCAAGTGAACAGCTGTTCCATTCGACTACGGAGCTACGTACACCGAATACAATAAAGTTCGAATGACGTACAGCTAGCCAAGTGTAGATCAATGATACTTATAACGGACGTTTCATTTATTACTTAGTTGAGCATTAGTAGCTAAGTATTGATTTTGATATGTCCGTCCGTCTGTCTGTGTGTCTGTACGCGCCATTGGACTTTTGGCTGGACCGATTTTTTTCGAATTCGGCATACATATTCTTGAGCACAATGGCCTAACCTGATTAAATTTTGGGCCATACTGGTGAACGAATGGAGGAATGGGTCAAGGGTCAATGATATTTTAAAAAGATAACATATATCTTATGATAGCTTATTCGAAAGTTCTTTACCTCCTGACTGCCAATCATGGAGCAATTTATCTCTTCAGATCAACCCCTTAGACAGTAGGGACTGATAAATGTTTTGACGCATTGAATAGAAATTTTAGTGAGCATCTACCCACAGCTGAACTCCTGCGAAGCTACGTCTTTAAAAGCATTAACAGCTTTTATTTATTTTTGCCTTTGGACATAGTCTCCCGCCATCAAACAGATTTGTGCGCCGTAACTCTCTACAAAATTGCCAGCAATGACCCGTTAAAAGTTTACTTTGTTCTGGGCCCGGAACTTATGATAGGATTTAATGAATGGCGCTGTACTTAAAAAGGCAAAGATGATGACGGCCAATGACCATACGACCATATAAAAAGTCAAAAGGACAAGCGTCCCATGTCTTAAAACATGAAAGTATTTCTAATTTCCTTCTAATTCTCCTAGCCTCCAGTGATATCCTGGACTGGACTGTACGAAGCAAGACAAGCAATAAAATCTGGAGAAAAATATATTCAACACTTAATCGTATAACCGCCCGCCCTTGTGTACCATTTCAGTGCATTTGCCAAAACGTGTTAACCCTATTCCTTCAAAATTCCCTCTAATTCTAACATTGAGCTTTCGGGGAAACTACTTGGACTTTGGGAAATGACAAAATTTATGTGTAGGCTTCATAAAATCTGGTTTTCCTTGAAGTTCACTGTAGCGTATATAAGGTGAAGTGAAGCGTAATGATAATCCCTTCTTGTCTCCAGATGATTGCAATATAGACGATTGGATTTTTCCAGACAGGTCTCCCGCCACAATCCTAATAGACCGAAACAAGTATTTTTCGTTGGTGAACCCTCCGTTGTTTACATACACATGATAAGACGCTAGCACTGTTTAACGTACACTTTGTGTCTCTTCCCTAAAATATTTGTAGTTTAAATTGGGAGGAAACTTTGGAATATAACATGTGACCATAGTTTCCCTGTCCATTGATGAACCACTGAAAATTTAGAGGGGAGCCAACTTAAGGAGTAAACAGACCGCAGAGACGCAATTGTTTCTCCTTACTCTTGACAAACATTCTAGAATGTAGGAGGACATGGAGGGAGTGAATAAAATGTCCTCAATTTTATTCAACAGTGTATACGCTAACCTCTAAAACTTGCGGGGGGCAACAAATGAAATAACCTAAAGGTTTAAGGCTTCGCTCCTTTCAAACATTCGGGGAGATGTTGGGCTTGGCTCTATACACTTTCTCTTTTAAAGAATCTCCTCTTCTGTAAAGTTAGAGTGATGCGGGTGATATGTGAAGCCACAATAATCTTGATTTCAATAAAATAATCCAGTGATTCCTCCACCCAACCTATGGAACGTTTGGGAACGCTTACTAACTTTATTGCTTATTGAAGAGAAAGGCGAAAACAAGATTTTTGGTGAAATAAAAAAGGTAGTTCTCGCCTTCTCAACAGCCTCTTTTTATTGGGAGCCCTTAAGAAAACTTATTTCACCTAAGTTCCAAGAGATTCTTGGATTTCCTGGCATTTGTGGCCTGGCGTGGTATGATTCCCATATGTAAAAATGAATCCATAATGGGCGCACGAGGTAATCTCGACAGCTCAGAAATAAACTTTCTACAATCTTATTTTGTATAAATGTACGGAGAAATGACCGTATGATGGTTGCCTGCAGCGAAGTAAACGACGCTTAAGGGTACATTCTCCCAAGAACATTTAGTTTCCAATATATCGTGCAAACGACCTTACATACTAGAATCCATTCATGTTAGATTATAAAATGTAAAGATCGTTTGGCTCGTTTGGCTCCAATGCTCTTTGCCACTTCAACTTTCACTTTTTACTATTATTCTTTTCTATCAAATCTCTATTGTATTTACACACTGCATCTGATTTTCATGATGGAGATTGACTTTAAAGATTTCTATAAGGAAATTCAAGCCTATAAAGTCCTCTTAGTTTTTATGCTATGGACAGCTACACTATCACTTCACATTCTATTCATATTGCTTCATAGTTTTTAGAACTTACAGAAAATGCATATACTTCTATCCAATTTGGAATTTTGGAAGAAAATTCTCAAATGCTTCTCTCTGAACTAAAATCATTGGCTTTCCTCCAATCCAAAGCGGAAGCAGCAACAGAGCTCTTCTAAAAAAGAGGAAGACGGACACACCAGGTAGGGCTAGTAGACCTCGTAGGGATCGTAGGACACTAAGAACTTCCTTGGTTGGTGTCAACAATACCCTGTCATTTTGCAGAGATAACAGATTTATTCATCTTCTTCCTTTTTTAAACTAATTTCATTAGAGAAAACCCTGAAACTCTTCATTTTGCGTATGTAAAAATCGCAAATCCTGAATAGTGCCGGAATTTTTACTCTACTTAAGTGTAAAAACTCTGAGAGGTAACTTGGTCTTTACGGTTTGTATAGATTTACACTCGTTTAGTGCTCTGCTTTGAGCCAAGTCTAAATGTATAATCTTTTGTTGCTCTCAAAATTCCCCATTTTTCCAGTGCAGTGCAGTAAGGATAATGACCGACTTTGGATGTTTAGCTGGAATTGGATGTGGCTCATGTATGTTTCGTAGGGCTTGGTATGGAAGGGTATTTAGGAAAATCTTTAAACATTTTTTTAAACTCTTACGCTTCTGCTAGGAATATAGCACTATTTAGAGAGTCGGAAATGATTGTAATGTGTAGGCAATTTCTGTCCCTTTGGTCTGTCTGTCATCCATTTGAAAACTCTTTACAGGAATGGTATTTTTCACTGAAATTCGGTACGCATGTTCTTAGGCTCATAAGAAAGACTGGTATTGATTTTTGACTCAATTGGACTAGTCCTTGTTAAGTTATGGGTGAACGGAATAAGTACCAATTAAAAAGATTCTTGAGTAATTTGATTCCTTCACCAAAAGTAGAGAAATACATAGATTAATAGAACCTTGAAAATTATTCTTAAGTGATCGCGTTTTTTCTCTTGGGTTGTCTGTCTGTCCGTCTGTTTGCAATATGTTTTGATCAGAAAAGAAATTCTTAGGTCTAAATCATAAAGTGGTGAGATAGCGCGGGAAGCAAAATCGTTGATTTCTCAATGACTACTAACTGTAAGTAGAGATAAGATTGATTGAGAAATCTACGATTTTGCTTCCCGCGCTATCCCACCACTCGATTTAGCGTTTAAGACCTAAAAATTTCTTGTCTGTTTTTGATGGTAGCAACCGATTAAATGAAAATTCAATGTTTTTTTATACTTATCATTTAACATGAAAGGTTGGGATTGTATTTGCGAACAGAAGGAATTACTTGCTCCTCGAGAAAAGATCATCTATGGTTTTACAGATGGTTAGTAGATTACTGTGGCATTAAGGTTTTTTTTTCTAGCTGTTGTAAGTTTTCGCTAGAAATTATATAAACTGTAAGAAAATGGATCGAAGGTAAAGCATATACTTTTAAAATAAAAGGGGAGAGAGGCAATGACGGAGAGCATTAAATTTTATGACTCTTTTTTCCCCCACTTCCTCTTCCTTCTCCTGTTTTTTACACCGTCTTCAGTCTTGTTCTCCAGTTAGGATAATGATAGCGTGTAATATAGAAGAACGCATCGTTTCTTCTTTTTCATTGTGGTCAGACTCTGTAAAAAATTATTTTCTTTTGTAGGCAAGAAAATGGCTGGTATTTGTCTGCGGAAGTGGAGTAAAAGAGAAAAAAATTGGAAGACAATGACTTTAAAGGAAACCCAAAATTTTTGTATTTTTTCCACTACTCTCCTTCCGCGGTTTCCGCTAGGGGTAAAGCCATACTATAAAAATTTTTTCTGGAATCTCAGCTTAGGTAAACTAAGGATGTTATATTTTGTTTGTAGTTATTTAAGATGTTAAACTCGGAATTCCTTAGATAATAAAAACGATAAATTCTTTATCCATGTTGCAAACGGTAG
>JAANSQ010000224.1:0-31044 GCA_036850885.1 Lepidocyrtinus dapeste
TTTTTGTATTTTATGATGCACTCATAATCTCACTTTTGCCAAAAATTAAGTTACGGCCATTTTTACTTGCACTGGAAAAAAACTTCAGCACTTTTGCTTTTGGAAAGAAAAAAACTTCCGCGCTATTGTAACTAAAGGAGCGATATATTAGTATTTTCCAAGTTCATCATTTTAAACTTAGAGCATAGAGAAACTACTTATTACACAATGCACGTTTGCACAAAAATTCAAGCCAAATTTATTTCTACGACTTCAAATAATATCAGAATACAGGTGTTTTATGGAGATGAACGAAAATAACATTATCCAAAACCACCTATGCACGGCTTTGTTAAGGCCTTAGGGCCTAGGTTAAGGCCTTTAGGCCTAAGTCTGTGTATCCAGTCAACTACTAAGGAACGGTCGCAAATTTTTACATCAATCACATTTTCGGATTAAATTTTCTTTGATAAAATACTTTCAACAAGTAAACCCTGTATATGGAAAAATATGGAAAATTTCCTGTTCACAACAACCTTATCCGACATTCAACCCTTTCACAGCTTAATTATTAGCTGATTGCAGTGTGTATGCTTTCAAAATAAATTTCACAGCCGTAAAACTTCAAATGCATCGCAACTACAAAGTTAATGTTTTAAAATGAAGATGGATGCTTTTTTCCAATCCTTAATAACTGAGTAATTTAGAAATTAGAAAAATTTGATCTAGAAAGCGTAAGTTGTTAAAACCTTGAAGTAGCATATCTCCTCCAAACTTTATCATAATTTATTCATTTCGGCACACCAATCAAATCAGAGCAGTTTAAAAATCTAATTTATTAAAGTTCATAGCTTTGAGCTGCATAATTTGGTTCTTGCTACCGTTGATTTGAAGGAACATTGAACATAGTTTTGTTGCAAATATAATGGATAAAACCTTCCCTGGTAAAACCTTTTATTTGTTTATTATAGAAAGATGTACGATATCTTGTGAGGCTAAACTTTGATGAATCACAACGTAAAACTTTATCAATCAAACCAGAGACGTTTTTCCGGTCTGTGATAAAGGGTATCTAAGTGGAACATTTAATCTGTCGTTTATACAACCCGAATTTAAAATACCAAAAATCTTGCAACAAAACTAGCGAAATCAATTAACCCTGTACTATATTAGAGTAAAAATATTTAACTCTTGATGTTGATTCGATGTTTAAGTTTTAGACCCGACGTTTAGCAGCAACCGCTTCGAAATCCAGAGCATTAGCATACACAAACCATATATTAACTACATTCATTCTGACTAAAGCAACCCTGAAATGTATACAAATTATGTCATGCAATGTTAACCAGTAGGACCAACCGATCAAATAAAATATAAAACGTTTTCGTGATGTGATAATTAATGGACAGACAGATAAATTAACGGACGGATATCAACACTGTTGGAATAATTCACTATGTTTGCTTTACTCGTGATGACCCACAAATACAAAAGATGTTTCTTGCCATCTTTGATAGATAGGTCAAATTATTTACGTAGTGTTGATAACGGCATTTATTAAAAGTGCAATGCTGCTTTTTACTTTAGTGGGTCACATTTACTTGTTTTGGAGCAGATTCATTGAAACAAACAATTAGTAAAAAACATTTTATTGTTTGTCTTTATCAACTATTTTGAATCCTGTAATTACGATGTTCAATATACGATTACTAGGCATTGTTTTGCTAGCCGCCATTTTTACAGGTATTTTTTCATAATATTAAAATTAAGTAGATTTAGTTATTCAAGCACTGATAATAATGATTGACGTGATTTGTAGTTGGTACGTTAGCAGTTCCAAAGTTCTGCAGGAATACGTTTTTATAGTATCCCATTTATGTTGAAAAATTATTATTGGAAGTTATTATTGCATACCTTCAATTTAGGACCATGGACAACAACTGCCCAATTTTTTGGAAATTTGTCTTTTCGACACGTAGACTTTCCTAACGAAGCCTGTTTGACAGCTCCATCTAAAGAACTGTGGAGAGATGTTTACTTGTACGTTTGTGAGTACGATGAAAACGGGTAAGGAAATATCAATCTAGTTAATGTAATGTCCATTGGTGTTAAATTTAACTAAATTGTTTTGTTTGTTGGGAATGTTTACAGACTTCTGCACGATACTCAAAGATTTAACTTGCTGCCAGGTATCGTTCCCAAATCGTATCGCATTTCACCCATGTATCAATCGGAGAAACCAATGTGCGTTGCATTGCTTCTACAAGACGTTCCTTGGCTAGTAACCGCATACTGTGATGATAAAAACTTACAAACAGAGATGTCTTTCAAAATAATTCCCTTGGTGGAGAATTCTTTACGTGTTCATTTACAAGAACAATCAAACCAAAAATGTCTTGAAATATATAATCAGGGTTGGACTAATTGGTTTAAACCAGAAACTTGCTCATTGGGCAACCCTCAGGAATTCTGGCAATGCGGCGCAAGTTATGATTGTGCCTCTGCCATTTCTTCATAAATATTAAATGTTAAAAAATACATAATTGAATAAAATATTTGTTCTACTCATGCAACTACAATGGACCTCTATGTAAGGTATGAATACATTGAACTGAATCTTTGTGAGCAGCATTTGGCTACTCTGATGTTTAACTTCTTTTTCTCTCTCACATCTAATAAATCAGCTTCAAATACATAGCTGAGTTTTGAAACAGGATCCAAATAAATCCATTTCCTCAAAAACTGATATATTTGTCTTAAATTCCTGGTGCATATTTTCCCATCAGTTACCAGAAATACGTCTTTAAAAGCTTAATTATAAACTGGTCGCAGTATCTGTCCCCCTTGAATAATCTTTCACTAAGCCATATAAGTTTGAAATATTAAGCCAATTCATTGAAGTTTGCGGTGTCTATTGTCTATATCCGTTGAGAGAGATTATGTCAAATATTTTCCCCATGTAAGTCGAGTTCATTAGATAAAGCATGTACGTATAAATAGAAGCAAGGTAAACGTAAAAACGTTTTTATTCATGTTTTTAAGGAATAAATGCTAGAGCAAAATGAATTTCAGTTTTTGTTTGACGTTTCCTAACCGTCTCTCTTTTTTGCTCATTTCTTTCGCAGTAAATTGAGAAAAATAATGTGTTTCTTAGGACACCATTTCCCAGTTTCTGTGTTCATTGGTTGAGTTAAACTTCAATGTAACTCTGGAAGTAAACAACATGTAGTTTTGTGCATAACATATTTTTTAATGCAGATAAGATTGAATTTATTTTATTTTTCAAGTTTATTGTTATTATTTAGTCACTTGAATGTTCTGAATTTATTAAATTTATTTAGGTGGAAGAACATTTTCCTGATATTGTCCTCTGAGCACGGGTGGTAGATAAAACACGTTAATGATATACTGCTTGTCAGCATCACTCCACTTGATTCCAAGCCCTATATCAGTGGTAGCTTTCCAGACGATAGCGGTGAAGGCACCTGTCTTCTTATCATCTGCATCGAAACCCAACCCGCTAAAGTTGTAATGTTTACCCTTCTCGTACCAGGTTTTGATCACGTCTTTAATTGCTGCTATCTTATCGAGCTCGAGTGAGCTCGCAATGTTGTTTCCATATTTACCCATAGTCGTGGGCTTAAATTGGTTGGTTCTTACAAGCTCGTCCACCCATTTTTGAGCGTCGTCATGCATCTTTGAATAAACCAGAAAGTTAAATTAAAATAAATGTTCAAAAAAATTTAGGACGTTAAATATTATGATAATTTACTTCTTTGTTGCCCTTAACGTCTGGAACACCATGCATCCTTCGATATTTATTATGTTCCGCCACGGCAGCATCCCAGACCTCTGTGGTATTTTAAAAATTATGCTATAATTGCCCATCACTATGAACTTTGTTGCTAATTTCTGCGTTTACCTTGTTGACTATATTTCGCCTGCATTTTTACTCGGGATATCGAGCCTTTTCTTCCTCTGCGAGTGTACACAATTTTACGGAGCTCACTCTTCTATCAAATTGGAGTTTTTTAAGATCGTGAATTCCTTCTAAAAGGGTCTTGTTATCTCTGACACAATCAGGATCTCTGAAGAGGATAAAGCAACCTTTCTGAATTTCGATTTTGGTCGAACGATTATTATAAAACCCCTTGATGTTGAAACACCTAGAGGAAGAATTAATTGTCCAGAGGAAACTACTGCCGTCGTGATTATGAATTGTGATTTCCTCTCCCTCACCCAACAGGACTTGAAGGTGTAGTAAAGCAAGAACAAGAGTGACTCCCAAAAACTTCTCCATCATCACAAAATAATTTTGTTTTTGAGCCGGCCAAGAAAGTCTACTTGAGTCATGAAGACATTGCATCCATTTAAATAGAAGAATATATGAGGAGAACATCCCCCATATAAAGCTCTAGATGAGGAGTAATGACATGCTGTTATCGTTCCACTTCCTTTTTTGGCAAACCGCTTGAATCAAAACAACTTGTACGATATAATTGTATGCAATAAGCTGGCATATTTTTCTTTTCATGAAGCCTCTTACTTTCCATTTTAAAAGGTATCAAAATATTTTACGACTCAAGTGGGCAAATGAAATTACAGTGTACGAATTTTTTTCTCGTTAACCTTTGAGTTTTAGTTTGGGATTCTTAAAAAAATGGAAGATTTTGTACTTATTGTATAGTACCCAAGTCCATACTTGGGCCAGTTGGTTAGATCATCGTCTCAATTACATGCTCCTCTTTTCAGTTTAAGAACAAGATCATTTGTGTAATCTACCTGCAGTGCTACGTTTTCTGACTTGTGACTCATGGTCCACGAGCTAGTTTGGTGTGAAAAGTTGACACTTTGGCCAAGAATGTTGTTGGTTGTGGTGATGTAAAAATGCACAACAATTGAGTGACGTGTGTTCACAGCCAAAAAATGAATGAGACAACTTGAGCAATAATTTATAGGAAAGCGCATCCTTTCAAAAAATATAAAATAATCCAGTAAGTAAAGTAGTTGACAAAAGTAAGCTCCACTTAAATAACTCCCTCGCACAATTCCAATAGAACAAGCCTCTTTACAGTCAAAAATTAAAAAGTATACCTAAGTGCAAAATCTTACAACGGGAAAAAATTCTCAGAATTTTTCAAGAGAGTTTCCCATTTTTTCCTTAAAAATTTTGAAGATTTACTTCTCGCGTCTGCAACAAAATTATAAAATAACTTGCATAGCTATCAATAGCCATTCAAGAATAAATTGAAGTGCAACAACCTGGCTAAATCAACCTACGTAAGCAATTTCACGGCTAACTAACTTGCATCTGGGAAGATTACGCTTTACGCCTGGCAAGTTTTTAGAGTCCGGTGACGCTTTGAAAGCAAGATATGCATGATCTGATCTGTTTTCTGAATGAATTAAGCCGTTATTCCCCAGTCTGATGTCCATTCGCAGTTTGCAGTCATAAAGGTAAATGCACCATGACTGTGACTATACCACACCGATTTATTCACTTTTTCAGCTCTGCAATATCCCAAATTCCCAAGAGAGACTCGTGCACAGATATAAATGAGAATGAGTAAAGTTAAAGCACTGGGGAAGTGCAGGCTAATAATAAAACTATTCAACAGCCAAAAACTTGCACGCATTTTTTCTCATGTTACTATTTTGTCTCTGTAATAAATTTAGTGGAATCGGACTAGTTTTTGTACAGAAGCTTGGAGGGAACGACAGATAAATGAAGTGAAATGAACAACACAAGCATAAAGTGCATATAAAGTTGCTTATCTCCTTTTGAACTTGACATATTAAAATTTTCCCTGAACCTTAGGGAAATGAAAAAAATGGATGTGAATGAGGATGCAATGTCGCTTGAAAAATTGAATGTAAATGGTTGAAAAGGTCCTTAGTTTCCTCCCTTTTGTCTATTTGCAATTCACTCTGTCCAATGTTTTTCTCCGGGTAGAGAGATGAGGCGATAAAGTAGAAAAGTTGTCGAAAAAAAAACTGAAGATTAAAGAACACGTCGGGGCTTTAAGACTTAATGTTGTCCTTCCTGCTGCTTTTTGACACTATGCATGATCAAGTTAAAAGAAAAGGGGAATTGAAATCTAGAATTTGTTCGGTTGGGGCAACCAGCATCTCTGTGCTATAATACTGGCCAACTTATTATTAACACAGCCAAAGTGAACGAACCGGGCTCAACGTAACCAAAAAAAATTTGGAATGAAGAAAAAATAAGTTTGGAGAGTTAATACATAATGTATAGAGCTCTGACCTAGTAAAAGGTAGCCGGGCAATGAATTCATATCCCTGGTAGAAATCTGTCCCGGACAATACCTCCAACTCTAAGTACTATACCTGCGGAAAAAAATTATCCTAGAGGATCCTACATGAAGCCCTTGTCATATGAACACTTTCACTTCTTTTCTATGGTCTATTACCAAATGCATTCATAACTCTAGTCTATGATACGCAGAGTATAAAATATGTAGACATGTTTATACAAGCAATTTTCATTTTCTCCTACAGTTTTGGCTGCTGATGCATTGCCAAAACTAACAGGGTTCTTGGCACAGGCTTTGCATTTCTTGTGACTGCTTCATCAAATAAACTTCCTTGAACGAGACAGGAGGAAAGTCTGAGTGGAACGAAACCCTTTTACACATTGGTTGGTTTAGTGCGTGAAAAACTATGCGCTTGTGATAGCGCAAATTACGTGAAAGTTAACATTGGATGGAAAGTCAATTCGGTTATTCAATATGCATAAATTTCCATTATTTTTCTAATAACAAGTTGAATGAGCAAAGAATTTGAGTGTTCTGAAAGTAAAACTTTTGGGGCATTTTGGTAAACATCTGGATACTATGATGATGTGACTGATTGGGAATTTTGATGAATATGAGATCATTTCGTATCCTCTGATACCATAAAGCCAAACATTATCCTTTGTTTATCAAAGGGTTTCTAATGTTTAATGTATATTTTACAATTAAAATTATTTCGAGTATATTTGCCAGTGTGTCGAACTATATATATTTAAATATTCCCTACACTCATTATTTACTTACGTAATATCCTCAGCTCGCAAAAAATAAGATGAATCAAATAAAAACCGGTAGCGCTTGGGTTGCCTTTGGATATTGCTTCTCAGCTTTCTTCATTTGTTTGGCTTTCTCATTCATCTTTCTAGGAATTATGTTGTGAAAACTTTTTAATGAGTTGTACAGGATATTTTCTGGATAGAGAAACAAACATACAAACCTAAGAACCTACGAAAGTTTCCCAGGCAGGAGAAAAGTTTTCCTTCTTCTGTGTTTTCCTATCATATAGATTAAGTTTGTAACAGGAAATTGAATTCTCACATTTCTTTGCAAGTCTATACTATTGTCTTTCTTGACTTTGGGAAATCAAGTACGCTTTCACTAAGTTTTTCTAGTAATAATCGTATCAAAACGGGGAAAAGACTGTCGTAATGCGGTGGTTTTGTATGGTGGTGACGGTATAAACAAAACACTAATGAAATGAAAGAAACAGACTGAGCAAAAGTGGATCTTTCATTATTAGCGAATACGTTGAATCTAATTGTGAAAAGTTTTGCGCGAGGCCTAACTTGAACTTGAGTTCGAGTTTGTTCACATCACCATTAGTTATCTATAGTAAAGTAAATGTAAAGTGCAAAAACTACAATGCTTGATAACATCAGGCAAGATATGAATGGAGAAGATAAAAATTTCAAACTACTTTTAATTCGGTGTAAAAATTTGTGGTCTGAAATTGTCTACATTTAAATTCTTATTTAAACACTTTTATTTTGGATACTCAATCAATCATATTGCAACGTTGCATGCAACAAGTAAAAGATGTAGATGAATAATAATTATAATTATTTGACAAATTTCTTAACTTTGTTACTTACACGGTATGCTTTATACATTCTTATTATAAACAAATATGCGTTCTTCAAATTTCCGCGAATTTCGTGCAGGAAAACAAGAAAGCTGACAAGTAATAGCACTAGAAGAAGCAATGTCGGTGCAAAAAATTCTCGATAATGAATAAGATCGTGATGGGGGTCCTGATGTTGGAGGGACCCTTTAGATTTGCCCAGGAAGTACAAAAAACGAGCCTCAGCTTCCCATTCATAATACTTGTTGGCTAATCCCGACTCTCTGATCCTTCCTATGGATTGACCCAACCAAGGTCTGTTCACTGTGTACATTTTCCAAGTATCGATAAAAGACTCTAGAGGTGTAGGAATAACAGGACATTGAATATCTTTAGTTGAATTTTTAAGCTTTTTCATTTTCGAAAGCGCAACTTCTCGGGTAAGATCTATTCGGTTTGATTTGCTCACTAGGTATAAGGGCATATTAAACATAATGTCCAGTATTCCATCGTTAATTTCCTTTCCACTTTTTGTTTCATCATAGTCATAAAAGAGGTCCTGGTCACTGAACTTATTCCCAAGCCTTGAAGAAATTAGAGATACAAATAAACTTTTCCCCATTGGACCTTTTGCTTTCCACCACAAATATTTAAAACCAAGTTCGATTGCTTGGAATACGGTTGAATAGGGTTGATAAGGTGTTGGAGCCACTAACAAACTTGTGATAGAGTTTCCGTAGAAATTACTTATGAAGAAGGAAGCAAATGCGACAAAAACTGTGGATTTAATATTTTTCGTGACTCCCTGGCCAAACAATATGGAAATAACTTGCATGACATAGCGGAGGAAAAGTTTTAAATCAAATTCACCTTTCCGATCTATTAAAGTGTAGGCTATCGCGACAACAATTAAAAGACCAGCAATAAGGAGCCAAGAATAGGACGTAAATCCAGTTACCCAGGTCGAAGTTACGATGTAATTCTTTCTCTTACCTGATTCAGTCTCAAGTGCCTGAACGCAATACCACGCAAGCATTTCATACGAATGAGCAAAATAAAGTCCACCAATTGAACGTTCATCAGTGTCGTACTTATTCTGGAAAAATTCTATTGTTTGCACACTGCTAAAGTCTAAAGATTTATAGACGGCTAGTTCGGTAAGATTGCCCCTATGGTACATATTTATTGACACGTTGTGCACTAAGCTTAAAATTGTGAGGTCCATCAACTGATAGTCACAATAAACCCTATCTTTGGACCTGGGGGCAAGTCGCGCACAAAAAGTGCGCCGTTGGTGGAAACTGTAGTTTTTATAGAATACTTCCCCTGAGATTCCATAAATTATGGTATGCACGATTCTTTGGTTAGAATTTCTGAAAAGCACCTTATGTGACCATTCTGGATTATCCAGAAATATCTTTACAGTTAATTTGTTGAAAATGTAGCTTCGGTGCTGATTTTGAATACAATACGAAAAACAAGCCACGTAAAATTTGTATATTACGATCCTGTTGTCATTCACGCTTCTGTGAATAAAGAGCTTCAATGCTGGAAATGCACTCTGGGTGGGTGTTAATTTAATAATCCTATTAGAAATAACTACTTCATTTTCATTGCTAAAATAGAACAAAATTAACACATTTTGTGGAGTATACAAGTAATTATTGAAATTAGGAAATATTGAATTCATGACATCATGATAAGTCCCTATGAGAATTGTGTGAGGTTGTGTGTATCGTAAGTCGACGGCTCGCTGAAAAACATATAGGTCGTTTTGTTCAAAAAAGAGGGACAAACGGATATCTTTCAAAGGAAACTCAGCGTGCAAATGACGCTTTAAGTTTGTTCTAGAGTGAAGAAACACTTGAAAATTTTCTGGGTGGTACTGTATCGCCGAATTAACGGTTTCAAGTATTTGTAGCACTGACGCTTCCAATAAAAGTATATTGAATGTAATCATCAGCAAAACAGGTATCCCATAATAAAGTTGAAAATTTAAATTAGACATTTTTTTGAAGGAAAAGGTTTTGTTCCAAATGACTTTATGGATATCTAGCTACAAAATGACAAGAAGTTTTGATACAGTTGCAACAAAAAAACAAGCTACAGCCTATATTAGATTTGTAGGCAAACTTTAACAAAACAATTTAATCTGTAAATCTAAATATACTAGAAGATTTATACGTATTCATTACTTACTATCACAATAAAAAGTACCTAAAAATATTGTCATTACCTTTAAAATAATAAAAATGAGTTTATTCACCAACATATTACCTATAGGTTGGTGCTCGTTTTCATTCGTTTCATTGCATGGATTAATGACCTATTCGAAGTATAGCTAGGTTTGATACAGCTTCAAAAGAAAACCTCTGTTTCAGAGTGCTGGCAAACTTTGTCAGTAAAATCTCACGATTAAACTACCTAAAAACTTTTCATTTTCCAAATCAATACTAAATTATTAACCCGGTTATTACTCTTTATGCTGTTTTGCTTATCGTTATACTTTGATTATTGATAGATTTGGTACTAAAAGCTAATGCTCGACAGAGGTATGCAAGTTGATTCTGAACACGTGATGATATTTTTTTAAATTATGTACATAGGTTGAACAAGCTAAAACCTTACAGTTAAGCATCAGAATTCCCTCAAAAACGTGTATTTAGCCTAGAATCAATTCGCAGCTTCATTTTGTACGCTCGTGAAGGCAAACTCACCCAATAAATGCTATCTGTTATTATCGGATGGTGAAAAACAGACATATTACAACAATTTCATTCAATGTCACAATTCTAAAAATTTTAACTTTGTATGTGGTATTTAAATTTAAGTTGTAATTAACATTAATCTGCGAAATGGCCTTTGACATTATACCTTGAAAGAATTGAATCATGACTTAGCATTGTAGGATATTTGCTCATTTAATTGGGAAAGTTGACAAGACTTCAATTGATATATCAAAGTCGATTTACATAAAATGAAGACTTACAGTGGCTGTCTAGGATAAAGTCACACTGAATCCCAGGTATTTATTTATTATCCTTTGCTATTAGAATGTTGGAATTAAGCTTCAAACCTCCCTTCTCCCCTCAGACCCAAAAACTAATAAAAACATCAAGTCTTTCCTCGTGAAAAACGTACCTATATATCCTCCACCATTTACATTGTTTAGAGAATGAAAAAGTTCTCAATTTCGGTTCCTTCTTCTTTTTAACTTCCGGTACAAGGCTAGAGAAGAAAGATGATTAGACTGGAGAGAAAGAAGTGAAACTATGTATCTTCTTGACAAAATAGAATGCGATATTTCATTGTAGTAGACTTGACACGCTATGGTTACCTCATCCCGTTCTCCATTTTTTCTCGAGACGTGTCATATTAAAAAGAACAGAAAAGGGTAGCTGCAGTAGGTATTTTCTCTTTTTTATGATAATATTGATGCCAAAAATGCATTCATTTGTGTCCCTACCAAAAATATTATCTTTATAGATAAGATCATACAAAAAATATTTGGAAGGGGGATTTTTTTATTAGGGGCACGTGGTATTGAGAAGTGTCTTTAATTCTTTGAACACTTTGAACGAAATATGCACCAAGAATATTTGAATGTGTCCAAATTCTAGCATGTTTTGTTTGCCCAAGTCATTTCATTTGACGCTTTTTTGTAGCTGCCTTCGAGAGTTGAACCAAAGATTGAAGTTGTAGATAAGACTTTTTATTTACCTCCATTCCATTCATTATGGCTCGGTTTCTTGCAACCGGAAATATGTTGATGTTGTGGTATGCTGAATAGATCACGCGTTAACCAAAATATTTCCTACTTTGCCATGTACAAAGACGTTACAATATTTCATTCCAAATAGTGTAGTATGGTAGGAGCTTCATGGTGAGTTACGCTCATTTTCTACAAGCCTCTTTCTCCTGGTACACTAGTACATCTACGCTCCAGTGAAGTGAATCAAGTTGAGTTGTACAATCATGGTATTTCCCCCTAAAATATGGACTTAATCCTTTGGAATCTTTTCAGGAAAAGCTTTTTTTCTTAAAAGAAGTATATAATCTCATCAAAGGATTTTTAGATATTTTTATAGTTAGGGAATGACACGCGCTCATGCCTTATTACTATTTACCTATGATCAGGTTTATGGTAACGTTTGAGTTGGTATGGTACCATGTTTGCTAATAGATATGACATGCGCCTCCATTTATCTGCTTTTCAATTGTTAAGGTATTTCTAAATCATTCATTTTAGAATGTTCTTGCGCAACTCGTCAACTTCAGAACTATCTTTTGGTAGGTTCTCCGAGAACTTGACACTTTTGCATTGCGTGACCAAACCAAGAAAAAGATTTGCAACTAGACAAACTGGAAAATGAAGTCTAAAACTTTGTTTCGTGCGGATCGCAAAGTCTATCAAATGGTCAATAATATTCTATTGTATACAGTAGGTTTTTTACTGCAAACTTGTCCTCGCGCTTTACAGGATGGAGAAAGTTTTCTGCCCGGAAGTACACAGCTCTAGCGAAACTTTTTTTTAACTGTTTTGTGTGAACTGTTGAGAGTTTCGATACAGTTTGAAACTTGACGAGAGGAAAACAAATGAATATGTACGAAGTAACCGTCCATTTAAGTTAAAATGAAAATTTACTTCAAAAAACAATTCATATGTTGGATCCAAATTTTTATTACATCTTATATTTTCCGCCATAATTGGAGTTTAATCAATTTTTCAGAAATTAATGTCGAGATTTTCACCAACAGCAAAAACCTCCATCCATTATCAAGTTCAAGCCTGTCGTGTAACTAGCCAGGGGCGAAGCGAGATATAGCACTCCACCGACAAGTTCATGCGTTTGACATAATCTTTGCATGGGAGTTTCCCTAATCCATTGCTCTCTAAACGGAGCGAGCTGCTCCGTTTTGATTAAATCGCTGTCAACGTATCCCCTACATGACAAGAAAATTATATTTTAATTACCCATGTTTTCATAGAAATTGTTATTAAAATAATAGGTAAGTAATCATACGGGGAAATGCAGTTGACCCTGACTCCACGCTCTGCCCATTCACAGCCCAATGTCTTGGTCATATGAACTACTCCAGATTTGCTGACGTTGTAAGCAACCTGATTCTGCGGATGATTGACGATAAGTGCAGACATTGAAGCGGTATTAATTATGCTGCCACGTCCTTTCTTTAACATGTGCTTCGCTTCTGCTTGGCAACAGTAAAATACACCGTTAAGATTGACCCCCATCGTCCTTTCCCACTCTTTCTCTGTGGTATCTTCCGACTTTGAGTTAAACACAATTCCAGCATTATTCACTCCAATATGGAGATCTCCAAACTTGTCCAGCACTTTTTGGACCATGGCTTCCACATCCTGTTTGTTTGAAACATCCACCCTAACAGCGAAACTGGGAATGCCTTTGGCGCTGAGTTCACTAACAACATTTTCAGCGGTAGTAATGTTAAGATCCGCGACGGCTACACTGCACCCAGCCTCTCCAAGAGCATGTGCAATGGATCGTCCAATACCTTGACCAGCTCCAGTAACTAAAGCCACCTGACCGTCCAAAACAAACTTGTTAAGTACGCCCTGTGAACGAACCGTAGCTGTTCTCACAATCTCCGTTGCCTTTTGAAGTTTTTCTGTAACTTTAGGATCCGAAGTGGATGCCAAAGTCTCCTTTAAGAGGAGTTGCAGTTGTTCCAGCGCGGGATCTATTTATGCAATAAGAAAGTCAATTTGAATTAAAAAGTTAATTGTTGTATTATAAACATAACAATTATTTAATTTGACCTTTTGCAGTATCCATTATAATCGGTATTATTTTCCAATAACTTGAAGGAGTGAGGAGAAAAGCTACTTGACTTGGCTCAGTCCAGCAGGGCGAAATAGAGTGGTGAAGAAAAACCAAATCTTGCTCTCCAGTCTCCAGTCCAGTTGCTCTCTCATTTTAGAGCCATAAATTGATTGTAATATGATTGCGAACGTGTACACTCCCGTCTGTCTGTCCGTACAAATGATCCTCATCTTAAGTGTCATCGTAAAATACGGCTGACCGTATAGAACGTACTGTGTCAAAAGATGAACCATCTTCATGGCTATCCAAATGTGCTTAACCTAGTCTGACATTAAGTATTCCATTTACAGCCATAACTGCATGTCTCAACGTTATCACTAACTTGCTTAGCTGGGTCAGGTATGTAATTCTTAATTCGTGAAGTATAAATTACCGAAAATCCTTGCGCTTAGACTAGCTTTTTATCAAATCCTCCATTCGACGTAATGTGATAAATTTGTGTTCGTGTTACATGATTCAGCGTTACATTTGCACAGACCATTTTAGTAAACCGTATCTTGTTTGCTAAGGCATTTAAATACATTATAGCCACAAAATTCTCGGTTTATGTAATTTATCTACTCTTTAGTCTAATGTAACTACAACTTATCTAGAGTTTTTCTGTCTCCAGACTCCAGCCTTGAAACTAAATTGGATTCTAATCGAAACTTGCTTTAAGCCTAATGCTACGCATGTAAGATCCATCATGCTATCCTGTAATAAGAGACCAAGAGTGTAACATATTAGTGGCCAACACATCAAATTATCTCGTCTGAGCTGAGCAAAGAAATCATGATTTGTGGATAGAGTTTTCATAAAAACAACTTTTTGCTTACATCCATAGCAACAGTTTTGATACATAATCGCTAATTAATTTTTACCATTTGTATGGCCTTGAGCACATGTTTTCATGAGTAAACTGGTTACTTATCCATCTAATATAGCTAAAGATTTATCTTAAATCTAAAATAAAAACTGACCCGATTGAACTTAAATCTAAATGCTCATCCAAATTAACTTTGTTTTTATTAAAGTTATGTACATGTCGGTTAACATCAGTTGACAAGCTCTTAATTCATTTTAGTGTCGGTATAACAATTTATGTTTCATGAAACTTTGCCACGCTTTGCAAATTCACGAAAATACTTTCGTACGAGTTCAAGGCTTCATTTTTCCTTCTGTGTCTCCATTTCATTCCGAATTCAATTCATTTCACTCAAAGCTGTTGTTTAGAGTGTGCCCTTACACTACAGCTGTCAAAATGTCACCACTGAGGATAAAGATTTTTTTTCTGTTCCAGAAAAGAAAAACTGTAAAATAAATAACACAAAGCCCCTTTTCTTAAGGACCAAAGTTATTTTTAATACCACTTTAGAAAAATAAGGTAAAATGTTTTGGCATCAACTGGATCGAGCTATGGAGCTAAGCTCCTTTTTTCCTTACAGTTCTCCAAGAAACTTTCTACACTCCAAAATATACTTTAAGTATGTTTATCCATCCATCTACTTAATGAGACCTGAAAAACGGAAATCGTCACTGGCTTCTCTTCCTCTCGCATTTTCTCTTGTGTCAACACAGTTGAAATGTAATCCGATGGACGGCAAAAGAAAAAAATGGAATTAAGTAGGCCAAACAAAAAAAAACAGAACTTTTAGAGGCTTTTACATTTAAAGAAAACAATAGAATTCTAGCCATGGCGGATTCATGAAGAAAATCGTAAGAGGTTGGAGGGAACGGAGATAATAGCGAAATCGGTGTTGCAAAAAGGTACCCATACACTAAAGTTAAACTTTTCAATTGGTTAACTTTTTCAAAGCTACAAGTAAATATCGTTGCTAGACAATTTTTCTGAATAAAAGTCCTTGATATCAAAAGCAATTACTTTAGATTAAATTTTCAGAAAGATATTTGCTAAAACACAGTCCACCTCCGCTATAACTAACATTCATGTTCGTAATTTTAAACAATGTTAGTTATGGGACACTCGACTGCTGTTTTTATGGCCAATTCGGGCGAAAACACTATGATCGTTAACTATAGAACTTTATATGTATAGATGGTCGTTATAGCGGAGTTGGACTGTATCAAGCAATTTAAAAAGCATTTTGGAATGGACACAAAAATTGTTGTCCAAAAATACTCTAGAAACATTAAATCCGACATCTTACACCCTTGCACCATTAATTTAGTTGCTTGTTCCTCAAGTCAAGCTTGTTTCAGTTGAGTTTCTTTCGCAGAGTGTAAAGCAAAAGGGAAAATAATGCTTTAGTCTTGGGATTAATCTAAATCACGGTGTTGCCAACATTTTTTCCTCTTGTTTCTCATTTTCCTTCTGGCTGGAATGAAAAAGTAATGTTGATTTAAAAAGGAAGTTCTGAGGAGAGGAGGGAAGCAGAAACAACAACAAAAACAGAGACGAAGGCTTTGTTGATGATCAACAGACCAAGCGCTAGCCAAGGTACCAAGTGGAGTTTTCTCCAGAAACTGGAGAAAACTGAAAGAGATAAATAAAAATGCTTTTCTTCCCGACAATTCACAGTTCAGTATCAGACGTGTAGTTGTAAAAGTGTGAGCTCATCAATGTATTCTTTGACTAGACTCATGCTGGGCTTTCCTCTCCCAAGTCATTCTTTTTCATTAAAACGGTATGGACACTCGTAATCAGACCTTGTCTGTATTTTTTCTCTGTTGGAAAAGCTATTTTATTATGGTAATGCTAATGCATGCTTGCCGAATTCCCGAAACGATCGAATGTAAGACCTTGATGTTCATGTTGATGATCTCTTACCATCACCACCACCGTCAGCGTTCAAGTCTTCAAGTGTATCAATGTGAATCAATAGGATTTAACTTGCCCTTTATTTCAATCAGGAACAAAATGACGTTTACTGGAAGATTCTTGGAATTTCTGGAAATTTACCGAGCCTGGTACGTGGTTCCGTGAAACATGGCATTTAATGAAGCTTTCAATAGTTTGTCTAAAGCAAAGCACTTTTTTGTTTCATTTTACGTTAATGACTTCATTAGGCCCTTGTTTAATTATACTTATGGCTTAAATAACACACACAATTCCGTAACAGGTGACCTGTTTTCCAAGCTTTACGTAAAACACGTTTCCAGTAAATTACCCATCTCCTCGTTTTCCAACTTTCATAAAAATATTAAGGAAAAGAAAGGCAAATATTTTGAAAATAAATGAACTTTTTCCGACAAGCTAGGTAAATTGTCTTGTCATTTCATTTTTGGAAGAGCTCTTAAGTTAATTATGTAATTATTACGAAGATACGAAACATTCAGAGAACTTTGGGTCTATATAACATGTCTGCACACGTTTCCAATTTCCTGTAAAGCTCAAGAGTTTCTCAATGGATTTTTATAATATTCAAAGTGTCTAAGAGGTCTATGAAAACAAAGGAAAATGTTGTACCAAGAAACTTGAGTTTACTTTTACCTGCTTGTGGATCTACATGACGTAATTGAATTCTGGGAAAAGTTTTCCTTTTCTAGGGACCAAAAAATTCAAAAAGTTTCTTTAAGAGATTAAGTTGAGAAAAATGGGATGATTTCTGTTTTCTTTTTCAAGACTACTAAGACAAGAAGTTACCAGAGGATTTATATGATTCATCTTGGACGTCCGTCCGTCCATGGATACCATAAAGCTGAAGGACGATTTCGCTTACGGTTAGTCTCTCGTGATCTTGCTTCAAGGTCTTTAATTCAGGAAAGATGTTTGCTTTACTCTACTTCAGAAGTACTCGGTTCTTTTTAAAAATTATGCATCATCAACTTGATGGATTTGACGTACTCGAGTTGGTTATTCGCCCAAAATTTAATGTAAGAAAGTCTGGGATAAACTCCTTCAATCTAATAGAAAGAATAAAATATATCAACTCAAGTTCACTTTTCATTTTACATGGCTTCGCTGTCCAATCCACTGTTCCTACTGAATTGAGTTTAGCATAAGTACGTTTTCCTGGAATTAATTTTTTTTTCTTCAAGACGTATCTAAACTGCAGCGCTTTCACTTTTTATTTATAACCCTTCCTTGAGTAAATCGAGTTTAGTTAAAAGGATGCATTCAAGGTTACAGTAATTTCCTTGAAGAAGCCAATTCCTCTTTTAAGAGTCACTTTAAAAGAGCCTTTCAGGATTAGCGGGGAACATTGAAAGTAGATTTAATACTTCCGCTTTTGCTTGCTCAACTCCTCTGCATCCTCCAAAACATTCTAATTTGTCTAGAGTCTAGAAAATCTGGTAGTTTATCTTGAGAGAAGTTTTCAAAGTGAAAAATTGTTGTGAAACTGGAAAACACGATAAGGACATAACATAAGAAACACGTGTGCGTTGCGTAACTTCTTAAAGAGAAGATGGCTTGCGTAAGGGAAACTAAATGTAAGCAGGATATTAACTGAAACTTCCCACATCGGAACTGAAAATGTTTTCTGGAGTAAAAGAGTATACGGGAACAGATTTTCACCAGAGAAACGTTTTACGTCTAGTGAATTACAATCTAACCTCATAAAAGTCATTGGCCTGTGATCAGGACATAAAACTCTAGTTTGATAGTTCATCCTACAAAAGTGCATACTTCTCCAGAGATTTTATATTTTTTCGAGTTAATCATTAATCAAATTGGATTTTGTCGAATGTCACATGGATCACGGGGATATTTATGGTGGCAGCAGATGAAGCTCGAAAATTGTGTTTTAAAATGACAAGACATGTATATTAAGATCCAATATGCTCATCTGGGTTTGGAGGAGCTTCGTTTTATCCTATCGTAAGATGATGGTTCACTCAATATCAACGTTTTATGGTAAAAACTGAATAGGCTGCAGGATAAAATCCCTAATCCTAAGCATTACTCATTCCAATTTTCAATTCAATATAACATTAATGGAGAACCTCAAAGTTTGATAAACCATAAAACACCGTAAATGCAATTTTGATTGAAGATGCAGCACTGGTTATGGGATTATGGACAAAACCACTATGCTCACCTCATCATGTTCCAACTACTGCGACTTCATTCAGACGGTCATTTCTGGAAACCTGTTTACTCGAGTGAGCACCTGTACTACATATTTTTTATGGGGGAAGGGCAATCCATCACAATTTACTTTTAAGTGGGGTGGTGACAGGACATTGAACTGACAATGAATTGGTTGAGTGGCTCTTCAAAGGGATTTATTACGGTTAAATAAACTGGGCAGCTGGCTTTACCCATCGAACTAACCCATATGAACACCAAAATTGACCTAACGGCCTACCCATATAATCTAGGAGTTTCTAAGTTTTGTAAGAAAAATTGATAAATAGATGGATGGGACTAAAAATGCTTCATTTTCTGGAGTGTAATGAAAATAAAATGTATTTGAAAAGGATTACAATTGACAAGCAGAAGTATTCAGATTGGAATTACCTCTGTAGAATTTAATTTCTGAAAATTCAGCCCAAATTAAAAGGGATACGTTAGAAGTAGATGAATGTAGCAACCAAAAATTCTAAAGAAAAGTATTTTTGCTTTGAAATTTTCAAGCATTTAGATTTATTCTGCAATTGTGTATTTAAAGTGTTTTGCAGGGCCTGGTGCTCAATAAGTCTAATCCAATTTAATCGGAGATCATTTAACCAACGCATAACTCAGCTTCTTGTTTAGCTTCAGAGTAATATACTCTATTTGCTTCTCTTCCAGAATTGACAAATTAATGGTGAAAATGACAAGGATAAATGGCCTTTCACTATTTGTATTTTAAGGAAACGTCTAAGGACAGTTAGATAGATCACTTACATACATATGTACCGTGTGAACTTTACTTTCCATTGTGGCGAAAGCAGGTCGTGCTCTTCAAGCTTGTTTTTGGGTAGGTGAAAGCTAGCATTGGTTTTGATCTGTCCGTCTGTCTGACTTTTAATTTGGTACATGGTACCTGGGACCATGAGAAGGAACTAAATTATTTTGGGTCATGTCGCAATTACATAACTAGCTTATTAGTGATAAGAAACATTAGAGTATGCTACAAATTCAAAACCTTATTTTTAGCTACGTTTTTAAACAGCTTTATTTCCCATTCAATTTAATTCCTTCAAGAGGTGCAAATACAGGCAGCTGTGCCCACAGTGTAATCTAAATGAGTCGGCCACTTCTGTTCACAGTACCCCGGGACAAAGTTCCCCCGTAGTTTTCCAAGTGAAATATCACCTAAGAAAAACATACATTTAATGGGAGAATCAGACATTGCATTGAAAACTAGTTCCTATATATATTCAACTTGTAGAAAAATACTCTTACTGAGATCATTGGGCAATGAAATGACGTTTTGAGTTGAATACAGTGCCATATGTCAAGTCAAGAAAGTGTATATGTTCTCCCCTTTTCATTGGAAGAGGAGAGAGTTGAGAGACAATAGGAGAATGCTTAATAAGGACGTGTCTATTTACTCGCAAGCCAAGAGAAAAATGAAGAAAGCTATTACTTCAACAGCAAATATTACCCTTTACCCTGTACAAACTTCAAAACAGTCCAGTCAGAAAAAAACGAGTTGAAAAAAGGATACGTGTCAACTCAAATAAAAATTCTTTTCGCTTTTGTCTCTCATTTTGTTTCACTTTAGGCTTTCTCTTTTCATTTTTTCACTTGAATGAAAAAAAAACAGGAATGTTACAACAACAATACGGAATGCATAACATCCTGCGTACAAAAGTTTAAAAAAAAATGCTTAAAAATTTACTCGAAATTTCGTAAAAAAAACTCTTCGAGTTTACGTACCATCTCAAATAACTACAGGCATATTTTGCAGATTACCATAATAGCACGTAGATATACCATAATAATCTAACTATAAATTGGTCAGTATGCAATGTTACACAATTTCCTCTTTCCCCATAGCCAAAAATCTGGAAGAAATTTGGCAACATTGATTTTGTTCCACCTTATAAACAAAATGTTAAGGACATACAAAACGTGTTTGGATTTTGAACAGTGAATTTAGCCCGGTGGCATTTATTGAGATTTGGGCTGCCCTCTTTTTACGCAACTGTAAAGTCTAAAGTAAGCATGTTAAGAGCTCAGGGATACATGTATTGTCCGATTTCTATTCAGATGAAACAAAATCCATTTGGATACTTCATGGAGTATTAGGTGAGATTTTTTTTAGTTATTTACTCCAACTTCAAGGCAAAAGGACATACGCAAAAACATTTGCATTGTATTAGGTACTCAGAGTCAGAGTGAGGATTGTATCGAATTCAACTCTAGTCATTATTTCCTGTCAACAGTAATGTCTTATGCAGATACCAATTCTAATCCGCGGTACACAATATGAGCTAAATATCGTCGAGGTTAGGTCTATATCGTACATTTTCAGAATCTATCAAAAGCTGGCGAATACGTATATGAAAGGATGGTCAAACAATAGCAAAGATTGCTTTGTCCTCGACGATTCTTTGTTGAAAAATATCCTTACAGAAGCCTAGAAGCCTAGAGATCAACCGTAAATCGCATAAACATGATACCTCTCAGTTACCTCCCTATCCCATTTACTACCGATGGCTAAATGGATTTGGAAAGATTTCCTACATGATAAAATATACTAAGCCTTGACCTGTCCGTGTTCCTTACCTATAAGCTGAAGATAACACATGAGAATGAAGCAATGTTAGTGATGGCATGTTCCACAATGCGATGTGATGAGATGAAACGTGACTTGTAGAAAAATGATGATGCAAAAAACATGTTTTGTGAAAATGTCCAGGGCTAGAGTTTTCACTTGATAATGTAAATAAACAGGTATCCATTTCTCCATGCGATGCGTGCACTTCACTACAATCCAGGATCCTGACACGATACTATGCCATGTCAGAGGGAAGCATAGCCAAAGAGGATGAAAGAATTTTCTGAAGTTATCATTGGTGGTCAAGTTGGTATTGTTATAAAATAAAAGAGATGAATGTAAATTACTTCCACAGATTTTCATTACAAACAAAAAAAGAGAGTTTTTGGTTGAAGTTGTTGAATTAAAAATGAGAATCTCTTTTGAAGTGGTAACAAGTGCATGAGGTCAGTTGGTTGTTGGTGTATCAATAAACTTTCAAGTATCTTCTGAAATAGACTAGCCTTGTCTATTTGGAGGTGTGTCATTCGCTCCTTTCAGACCAAAAAAATATTCATGAATTCATCTCCAGAGAAACAAAGGAACAGTGAAAGAGAAAGATGTGTCAAAGAAGAGGAAGTGAACATAAAGATACTTATTTCTTGTGTGAGTACATCTCGATCGATTTTCGTCTTGCCTCGTCTCCCCATATTTTTTTTTGCACATTCCTTTGTGAAAATTTCCCATTTTAGGTATAGCACCAGTATGTATATTTCGGTTCATTCTCATGTCTCATACCCAATTTCAGTTCTTCTTAAATTGGAAGAAAAGGTTTTGTTTCAAACTAGACCATTTAAAGATAAAGAATACGATCACGCGTTGCAATGTAAAGCTATGCATGTCATGCATCCAGGAAGAAAAATTCTTTAAGAAAGTATTTCTCTTCCCAGAGCATCTGTCTCTTGTCCAGTGCTGAAAAAAATAAAGTTTAGAGAGTTTCTCAGAAGCAGAAAATACTGGGCAGAAATAGAAAAGACCTTCCTTAAAATTTCCTTGTTTCAGTTGAACTATACCAATTGCTTTACCTCACTGGTGCTTCCTCCGTCTGTATGGGATTCTAAGCCTACGAGTCCAATGAAAGTAGAAAAAGAGAAAAATCTGGAGTTTGGTACTATGGTACGATGTTGGGGTAGAATTTCAACCTGCGGCTCTTTCACCATCCCTGCCAGTTCATAGTCGACCTTGTTTGGTTGAGCATGAACACGTTCTCTTTCGATCGACAAACTTTTTCTGATATACTTTCTCCTAAATTCCCAACTCGCTCTTGATTTCCTTACGCTAAAATTGAATACATTTTTGGCATCGGAATTTCAAATTTTTCAAAAGGCAGGGGTACGATCCTTTAAATTACATTAAGAACCTTAAAGAATTGAAACTACGGGGACAGTCTTTGCCATTTTCTCATTGAAAGGCTTAAGGATTGAAATTGAATTTGAATTGAGGCATTGAAAGGATTTACTTCGGCTCTAAGAAATTATCAAAATGACCAGTGTTGTGGACATCAAATAAAACCATGGAATATGTAAAAGCTTAAGACTTAAAATAAATCATTTCAATGAAGGCAGTTTAGGGTATTTTCTGTGAATGTAAACATTTTGGCGAACGTTTGTGACGTGAATTGTGCCGGTGAATAAGAAAAATTGTAAAACTCTTTCCAAAGGAACAAATACTTTAACGAAAGCGAAAGTACTTAAAAAAATTCAGTGACTTATTTGATTTATGCCTACTTAGTACTTACTATTAGAAAATCGTGTTGATTCAGGTCAACTTATCGGACTTTTACTGCAAAGAAACTTGCGGTCATAAAAATAATCCAATCACAAAAAGCAAACAATACTGCATATGAAAACAAAATTCTGCCTTCTTCTCGCCGCCGTGTCTCCTAAGCTAGGTAAGCTGTTATATCAAATTTCATTAAATCTTTAGGAATCCTAAGCACTATAAGCTCGAAGGCGAAACAAGGCTTACTTTCAGAGCAAATCTGATTGGAGATGGAGTTATAGCCCTTAAGGAGATCATGGATCAGCAGATGCAAAGTTTTCTAATTGCAATCGGCATAATAATAACAACCTTCAATTGTATGGTCCACTCCAGTTTTCCGGTGCATTTGCCCAAAGCTAAATACCGCCACAAACTGTTCTTAACATAAACAATAATGTTAAAGAAAGCCCACGTCCCTTCAACTAAGATTGAAACAAGGTGATTAGGTTCTAATAAAAATGGTAAAAAAATATCCTTCGTCCTTCTGTCTTCCCCCACTTGTTCAGCTCAGTTCACATTATTAAAATGTAGAGTTACCGCAGTGTAAACACGTTTGGTCTTTGCAATCTATTCAAATACCTGCGTTGCATCAATATTTTCTTAGAGAAACAGAACCTTAAAGAAGGATCTCTTTTGTTTCGAGAAAATGATGTGGTTTGGGGTGATCCTAGTGGCCACCTCTACGCTCAATTTTATGCAAGACGTTCCTCTCCAACTCATATCATGTAATGATTACCTCTCATCTTTGGTATGAACAGCAAAAGGATGTGAGCAAAGGTGGCTCGGTTTGGCGATGAACATAACCTCTTGCCAGTCTTCCCCTTTTACATTAGCATTCCTTAATCTCCCGAAACCCTTTCTGAGGAAAGCTAATCAGAAGCAGTAATACTATCTTTTGTCTCAAAATACAAGACCAGTTTCCATTAAACTAGTCCTCCCGGAAAAGTAAAAACACTCTCTCTAAACACTCTGTCCAGCCACAAAGATGGCGGCATTGTCTGACTTGCACTTCCTTCCTCCTGACATTTTCCCAGAGCTAAATATGAAGAGTCCATAGCTCGGCTAAACCATTTTATTCCATAAAAACTTTTTTGTTCTGGGAGAAAGAAAGGTAGTAACATTCCTCTTGCTCATAATGCTATTAGTAATTTGTTCTATGAAAAAAGTTGTGCTTCCCGTAATCCTTTTCTTTTATGGTTGGTTTTTCTCTCTCTCTCTCTGGACATGCCAGAAAAAAACTGTAAAGACTTGTTAAGCAACTTTCTCCTTAATAGCCTAAGCCTTTAACTGAAAACTAAGACCATAGCCTAGGTCATCTAAAGGAAAGGCTTGATATTATGAACAATGATAAACTGTTATGTTGTACTTAAGGTATCAACACAATGAACCTAATTTACAAGGCCGAGCGAAACTTTTTGCACAAAACCTTCTACAAGTTAACTTTATTAACAAGGAGGAACAACGCAATTTACTATGACTCTGACATGAGCACAAGACTACACCACACCGGATGCAATTAGTGGGCTCATGTAATTAATGGGAAACTAAATAATTTTTACCCCAAGCGCTTGACTAGCCGCCTTGTTCAGTTAGGAACAGTTTTTTTTCGCGAATTATGAATAGATAATGAAGCGATAAAATTTTAAATGGAGAAGAAGCAACCAAAAAGTTGAAAGCTTTATACGGAATGTACAAATTACCTCTTTGACCCTGGCACAAAGGGTTTCCGGTTATGCAAACAACTTAATTGCCCTTATGAATCAATGATGTTTGGTCAAACTGCTGACGTTATTTGAGGCTGGCTTCAAAGGACAACTTTCACATAAAACTTTCACTTTAGAAAAGTTGTAAAATAGTAGGTCGGTAGGGGGGTTTGTCAGAGAAGGACTGCTTTTTATGTGAAAAATGCTCCAGTCATAATTGACCATACAAATTTCCACTTCATTTTCTCCTACACTTTAATAAATCCTTTGTCTGGATTTGCTTTCACCGGACTACCTTGGGGTAAAAGCACATAATAATTAATTAATGATGGTGCAGCTTTATGGACCTTTGTGAGTTTCCTTTGAAAACAAATTCCTTTCATTTCGTGGTCATAAATTAATTGGCCAGTGTGTATCATATAAATGAACTTGTGTACAGAACAATTTCGGCTTCCATGAGATTGAATAAAAAGAGAGTTGGAGAACTTTATAATTGCCATTGAAATCAGGAAAAATGCAGACAGCAATACAGAACCAAGTAATTAAAAGTGAAAGAGACAAAGCATTTTATTTACTTTGGTTTAATTGCTTTATGGTCCCCAATTCTAGAAATTGAAGCGTAGGATGACTAAAAACAATTTTTGATTTAGAAACCCCCGCTGAAATTTATTTTCATGATGCTGTCAAGTGTTTATCTCTCCAAATTCTTTTTCGAATTTCGATGGCATTCTAGTAGCACTTCAATTTTTCCCATTACTTTCATAATTTAAAATGTTTTTCATGCTTGGTACTTTGATAACCATGTTAGTTTACAAAATAGAGTCATTTTATTTGAACAAGAGTACTTCAATTCTGAAATCAATAATGCTTGACATCAGGTAATTGCAATAGTCTAAAAGCATTAAAAATATATGTTCAGTTGTAGAGAGTTCTCCAAATGCGTCATCAGTTTACATTTGAAACTTCAAACATCATTATAAAAGGTGCATTGGAAAGTTTTAGCAAAATGGTATGTTTTTCTAGATCTTTACTTATCTCACATTACTTGACGAGGTCAAATAGCAAATTCTGGGATATATTTGGTTTATGCGTTGTAATTCTTCAAATTCAATATTTTAACGTCGCTTCTAACGCCAGGTTAGTGAGATCAAATTAATGAGAACTCAAGATGAACTTGAAAGCGAGGGAGTCAAAATTGCTCCCGATCTGGATCGGGTAATTTTAATAGCAGTTTATTTATATAAGTCAAAATAAAAAATATGAATAGAGTTAAGAAGCAAACTGGTTATAATTCTCAGTCAAATCATCATCTTCATCACTTGTCTCTAGACTCGCTAGACTTTGGGTGCAATGCTAGTATTTAACGATCTACGAATGCAGATGAAGGCACGCAGTTCCAGTACATGCTTAATCTTAGCTTTTAGACTCTACATAGTCCATAAGGAATCTCTAGTGATGTGAAAATGTAATGGTTCGATAGAGCTATGTTCGTAATATAGTGGGAAATTCTGGATTGGTCTATGTATATAAGTATAATATATGTGATCTTACTAATTCACGCAGGCAATAAGTCAGTCAAAGTCCTCATGAATTATTCAAATGTAGTGTCAGGGTGCTTAAGCATGTTAAACAAATTTTCACGGTGCATTGGAATCTTTCAGTTTCGTAGGAGCCTCTTCTCTTTTTCTCCTTCCAGAAAAACGCACCCAAGAAAATAGAATGAATGGTTGGGATGACTTACGCAAAAAGTTTGACTTGAACTGAGATGAAGAGAATTTTAAGCGACTGGTTTTTCTTAAAATTCTTTTCCACAAAGTTGTGCTTTTAAATGTTTATGTAAGATGTACTTGCTAATTTCCCTTAACTAAATATGTTTTTGAATTTCCGTTACATAATCCCACGCTCCTCAAACAGTTCCTTGACGAAACGTGGGAGTAAGCCTTCAGCCTACGCAATACATTGTAAAATGAGGAGGAAGGATGACTACCTGGGCTGGAGAAGTCCCCAAGTTGAAATTTCTCAAAAAAGTGACAAAGACGAAGTATAGTCATTACATTTTGTTCCATTAAAACAGCTCCACACCGCGACACACACACAATGCTTAATAATCACAAGAGCACAACTCTTGCAATTTCTTTTCAGCAAGAATGCGACGTAATGACCGAGTCGAAGAAGAATATAGCTTATGGGTATCCATCATCATAAAAAATTAGACGTGAGTATATGTAGTTATCAACACCTGCACTTCTACGGCTTTTCCTAGAGTCTAGAGAAAGTTTGAGTTTTTGTGCTGGTTAATGACATGCTTATGCGACACATTCTACTCACTCCTTTAGTTCTTTCAAAATGACAAAAAATTCTTAATGCTCGCATATTAAAATCACTACTCCCGACCTGGAAAGGTAAGCGTGAGTAAACATGTCTCAGAGGCATTTTCGTAATCAATGCTAATGGGATTCTGATTACACTTGATTAAATGAAAGTTTCGGAATGGCTGCGTTTCTAAAGAAAAGTCTTTAAAGGAAAGCACCGGAAGATGTTCTCAATTTCGTTATTCATTCTCATAAACATTCTGCCATAGGTGACTTTTGAAGCACATCTTTTGTGCCTTTAAGAAGCAAATTCTTAAAGACTAGATGAAGTAGTAAGGTAATACCCCTTTTTAAAATGCTTGCCGACACTTTGTTAAATATCATATTTGTATTCTAAAACAATCCAAAAGAAAAAAATATTGAGCTCAATGACTTGATTTTATCACTGGATCTTAAATCTGAGATGAACTTGTGATCAGAAAAAATCTTGCTGCATGAATGCAATCTCCATAAAAAATGCTGCAGTGATATAAAAATGCAGATTAGCAATCGGGGTAATTGGGTACAAATCTAGACTGCAGTTTAACCTTTGTTTTAACCTTAAGTATTTATCCCTGGGCTTAACACGATTGAGCTTAATTGTCTCGTCTTGTAAAAATAATTCCTACATCAGTTTTACTGTAAAAATAAGTTCAGTTAAAAATATTGTTTTGCATATTTAAATTTTCAGTTAAAACATATACTTTATGTTCATATTTTTCAGTTCTTTTGATCATGTCAGATTATTAAAAAGACAACTTTTTTCTTTTAATCTTCCCACGTTCACGTAAACCCTAATCTGATCTCATATTGTCCATAAGGAGATTATGTGGGAGATTAAGTAATATTGATATGAAAGCTTCGCAAAAAATATATAGTTCCAGTCTGCCTAGCTTTTCCGACTGATTTGTTGAGTTCAATGCCTTCATTTTTATAAACTTTGCTTTGATATCAATAAATCATTTGAAATAATGGGTGGAATACATTGAAGATATTGCTAACCTAAGAATGAGCCTTTACGCGCTTTCATATATGCTTTCACTTCATTTTATGATAGCAAGATCTTTTGAAAAGTATTTCGTTTGAATAATATTTTTTGTCAGAAAATATTTATTTTCTACCAAAGAAATTATAATTTGACGTATGTACATTATACATTTAGAATTATTTAATTAAACAAAACTAAGTAGAGTTAATTCGTATGAATGAGTGGAATATTCTGAGAAATTACATTTTGGTTAGTAAAATTATCGTTTATACAAGTGAATGTGATGTAAATAATTTTCTGAGTGGGGATTTGCTTAGCAGGTATAATGTTTTTGATCCTTTAAAACAAAACCAACCCAAAGATTCCAAATAGTGCCAGTGGAGCGATGCCCCATGGCTTAGATAGTCATGCGCTCTGAGAAGGTGGCATAAAATATCCTCTGTATCTGCTACCATCTCGTTGAACCGGGGGAGAGTAGAATGCATTGATAACCCATTCCTTACAAGATTAAAATAAAACAAAAATTAATTTTATTGAACATCATCGAACATTTTAAATTAATTAAGAACAGACGCAAAGCAGGACAGTTTACCTTTTCCTGGTCATTCCACGCTACCCCAATACCAATATCCGTAGTATCCTCGTAGATTATCCCTTTCAGTGACCCTTCGCCCTTGTTGTACCACCTTTTAATAGCATCCTTTACTGCGTCAAGCCTATCACGCCTGAAGGACGTAGCAATGTTGTTGCCATATCGACTCATCGTTGTGGGCTCGAATGTATTTGAAGTAGCGAGATGATCAGCCCATTTCTGTGCATCTTCATGCATCTGTCATCAAATCAAATTACAAAATGAAACACTTAATTAGAGAATACAAAGAAATTGTGTTTCATATTGCTTACGATTCGATTTCCTCGGACTTCTGGGACACCATGAAGTTTCCTGTACTTATTATGCTCTTCCACAGCTGCATCCCGAATTTCTGGAGAAAACATAATCAAATTGTTAAATGGCTTAGTTAGAAAATATCATGCAAAAGAAGGAAAAAATCTTATCAATTTCACCTTGCAAACTATGCTGATCACGCTGCATTTCTCTAACTGGCGATTGGGGCGTTTGTGATGTTATCGGTCTTGATACAACAAGCCCAGTACCTTTGTTTCCTTGTTCGGAGCACAGTTCCACTGAACTCACTGCTCTGTCAAAGCCCAAGTCCTTCAAATTATGAGAACCCTTCCTCACGGTAATTTGCGTCCCCTCACAATTACTCTGCTTGAATAAGTGAAAGCACCCAGTTTCCACTTCCGCCGCAGTCGCAGTCCTTACCAATTTTGGTTGAAACGTATAGCATCCGCCCTGTATAGTCAGAGTGAAGAAGCCACCGTCGTCGTCAAAAAAGGATATTTCTTCTGCTAAACACACATTCGCCTGGAGATACAGAAATGTTACTAAAATGCCGAAAAATTTCCCCATTTTTAAATATTTATTCGCTCCTCCGTCTCAAACTCTAAACTGAAGTGTTTATCTTAATGCGGATGTTTATCTTTTTAAATGTGCACAACTAACGTAAACATGTTTATTACTATTACAAAAAAATCACGATTTTACTATCAGAAATAATGAGTTTAGAGCAATTACACTTTCAGTTTCACCATAACCTTACCAAACAACCCTCTTCGGAAAGGAACAAAATTTAAAATGCCTCCATAGATTCAAAATGCTTTCTGAAAATGTCAACAATTTTTATATGCTCAACATCCTGCTTTTTTATTATACGTGCGTTGGTAGTTTCATTTTGGAGGTGATACGGACAAGCGGCAATTATCCGCATATTACGTAGATCCAAAAGTGTATCTCACCTTTTCTTTACTTGTTCATTTCTTATAACATGAGCCCACACACGTGGCATAATTTTATGTCCAATCCTTCTGACTCATCTGCATCGAAACAAGTGGGAGGCCAATGTCAAAAACGAGAGTAAAAAAAAGTTTTACAATCTTACGCGTTTGCTTACGTACACATGTTTCGAAAAGCCGTAAAACTGCAATTTTATTAGCTTCGCCTGCCTCCCCATTTATATTGAAGACTGCACAAAATCTCTCCTAAAATGGAAGAAGAATACTTTCGGAGGAGAAGTGAAAACCAAGTGTGTGGTTTCGCAGAATAATTTGTCCGTTTAGAAGACTCTTATTTTGATAGCATTTTTTTAACAAATACATATCCTCAGAAAACTATTCCAGCTCATTGGCTCATGGTAGTTTCAGCCTGGAAATTGTGGATGTTGTGGATGCTCTTGTATCATCCTCATTGCTTCCTAATGCTATTATGACAAAATCTTGGGGACATAATGGTATTTTTTCTAGCCTTAATGGCAATACTTTCGCTTATCCCTTGAGTCGAAAATAACTAGAGTAGATTTTTTTATACCAAGTAGGAGAATTGTTTGGTGGTGTGATGTTGGGGATGTTGGAGATCTCTTTAGAGGGTAAAATTGGAAAGATTTTCTTCCCATTTTTTGTAATGTGACATGTCCACGTTATGTTCAATTTTGTGTTGATTTCAGAACTGGCAGAAGGGAAGCAGTGAACTAACTCGCCAATTATATGAAACGCTGTAGGAAATCACCCACAAACAATTTCCAACTTGTAGCCAAACTTATAGATTTTAGATAAACTCTAGATATTTATATAGGAAATGCACCAGAAACTATATTTTCAGTGGAGGTTCTTCTTTGGGTAACTTTCCATTATTTGAAAGAGCATTGCAAGTTGGGACTGTTTGAAGTCATTGCATTTTGGGGTAAAGGCTTTGATAGCTGTTCGAGTGACTAGTGTAAGGAGTAATCACAAAGTAAATTTATGACCACAAATGCGAGTTCCAGTTAACCTGAC